>JARYGA010037928.1:0-38437 GCA_030545235.1 Helianthus tuberosus
GATCTCTTTATCCTTCCTTTGTTTTAACATACCGTTTGTACGTGTATTTTCACCCAAGTTTAGAAAACTAGAAAACGTTTGTATGCACGTTTTGAAAATACATTTATTTGAAAAAACCGGTATTTTTAGTATCAACCGTTCGTAAACCATTTGAGTTTACTAAAAAGCACAAAAAAATTTTGTGAGTTAAAACCTTTTTTGTATCATGGTTTAGAAATGTGAATTTGTTGTTCATCGAAAACATTTAATGTTTTTTGCAAAATGTGCATGTCTTTCCACCCCGAAAACATTTATAAAAATGTAAAACCGTAAAAAGGTGGGGTTATGAACTCACCCAGATATGCTTGTGCAAAGCTAGAAAATGACTTCATGATGTCGTTTCCAAGACGTGACTCGTTAGCGTGCAGTCTATAATATCCTTAACACGGAATATCTTATAAGTTTCTAAATAAAAGCGGTAACTAAACTACGTTTCACCGAGCTCTACCGAATCATTGACTGAACGATTCGACGATAAGTTGTTAACATAAAGAAAATGATTAAGTTATACTCGTTTAGTTTGTTTATTGTCGGTAATAACTAATATGTATTGGAAAGACTTAGTTCTCGAGAGATTTAAAATATATAAATATTTATATAAAGATATACAAATATATCGATATAATCGCGTTAGTCGTCCCGAGAAGTCGCACGTGTATGTAAATAATATTAATATGAAAGTAATATATAACAAACCCGTAATGTGTCGCGTCTCGTATGATTATTATCCAAATATAGATATATTGCCGTTTAGGCGTTTGAAATAAATATATGAAAGTTATATTTATTTTATAAGGTGTTCGGGTTGTTTGGTGTTTGAAATAAATATATAAAGTGTCACACCCCCAAAATCCACACGCGGTGTATCACCGCTTGGAGGCGTGACTGACCAGGATCAAGCCACCAATCATATTGAACATATTGGTAAATAGTAAAAATCATTCATCAATACGAAAGGTGTTTTCAAAACCAAACATCAATAAGTGTGTAGCGGAAGCATAAGCATGTAAACCCAAGGTAAATCATAAATTCAAATGTTTAGATAGTTAACATGGCATCATCGATCCATGTCCCACAACGACCTGCTCCTCCCTGTGCAAGCTCCAATTGTACCTAAGGTCCTGCAAGGCATGCAGCAGAGAGTCAACAACTAGTTGAGCGAGTTCACAGTTAATAAGTTCGTTATAACAAATCGTATATGCATTAGTGGGGGCTTCCCATGTAGGTATGTGCTAATAGTGGGGGGTTACCCCATGGTCGTATGTACTACTGGTGGGGGTTTCCCACGTTTATCTTTACTAATGGGGGCTTCCCATGTTTGTACTTACTAGACTATTTGCAACCATGTGTTCTTCTTAATCCGAGAACAGGAATACGTACAAGGTCACGTAGGATTTACGTGAGTGCCCTTCCCCGAGGACAGTGGTACGTGTGGGGTTTACGTAGGTTTTACGTAAGTGTCCTTCCGACCCGGAAGACAATGGTAGGTATTAGTTTACGTAGGTTTTACGTAAGTGTCCTCCCGACCCGGGAGACAGTGGTAGATACTAGGTTACGTAGGTTTTACGTAAGTGTCCTGACTATCCTGAGGACGATGGTCTATAGTCTAGCAATAGCGTAAGTACGAGTAGTTATCCATTTCAAATAATCCAACCCGATTCCCAACCCGAGAATCCCATGCCTTGGCTGTGTGAACTCACCTTGGTTTGCTCGGCAGATACACAAAAGAAAGGGTTCTTGAACTAAAGTGGTCAACCACGTCCTAACAGGGTTACCACACGAGTCAGGTTTTGACTAAGGTAAAACACGTATGCGTCACATTAGTTAACACGTTACTATCACGTATAAATCATGGCAGCGTTTGACAGTTAAGCAATACATACAACTTGTATGGTTTAAACAAGTAAGCCCAAAACTATCTGGCCCAACATGTTGTGCGATCCACAACATGTTGTGCGATCCAACCAAACCCGGCCCATCAATAATATACAATCCAATAGCATATCGTCCCAATACACCAAACACATAACATTCTTGTGCGACTAAAGATCTAAGCCCAGCAAACAAGTAACAACTTGACATATACGGCCCAATTAACATAACAGTCCACTTGTGCGTTTACAATTGACTTGTGCGACCAAGACTGACTTGTGCGGTCAGCTTTGTTATCCAGCCCAGATGTCTACGGCCCAACAGTCAGACTAACCCAATAACCTTGTGCGATCAAGACATCTTGTGCGGCCGGATGTCTTGTGTGATTGGGTCAGCTTGTGCGAATAGGCCTCTTGTGCGACCAAGAGACCTTGTACGGTTGGGCTTGTGCACCCGAATCTATGCCAAACAGTTGGATAGTCTCCATATTTCAAGCAATATTGTTACAAGCATTTAACAGTTTCCAAGTTTACCAAATCAATCAACAACCAAACAGTTTCAATCATGGCCATATTTCGATCAAAACAAGCATCCATTCCATAATCCATAAGAATTCAAATCTAACATATGAACAATAATCACACTCATTATCCTATGCTTCAAGAACCTCGATTAACAACATTTATAACTATAACAATCTATCGATCACCCGAAACATATAACAACCGATTTAACAAGCATTCGGTTTCCAATCATCTTTAACAAATCCAAATCATCCTAACACCATCATCAAACCATTCGAAATCTAACATGTATACAGCCGATTACATACATTTATGTTTAATCACAACTTATTCAAATCAATCATAACATCATTCAATCATAAAACAATACATGATATCCGATTTATTATACACATCCGTTTAACAAGAATATTATCCTTCATACATCATTGTTCATCATACATGCAACCCTAATCGTTTAGTTGAACATAGATTCATAACAACATTAAACAAACACGTATCATGAAACACTAACCGAATTAGAGTGTGTAGCGAGGATGATCCGAACACAAGGATCTTCGAGAATTGAGAGGTGTTGCCGTCGGGTTCCAAGAGAAACGAGAAAGAGAGAGAGAGCTTCTAGGGTTTGTAAACTTGTGTGTGTTTTTGGTAAAGTGTAGAATGGTTACAACATCCTAATGTTATGCGTGTGAGGTGGGTGGGCCGAACCCTTCACATGGGCTCCCCTTTGGTTCGGGTTCAAGAGAAGTAAGCCGAGATTTGTAAAGCCCAAAGGCTTGTGCGGTTGAGCTAGTGTTGTGCGGTTCGGGTTTCGTGTAACTTATATACATACAACACATAACGTATCATGTACACAATCATTAAAACACATATCACATAACATTTAATAATCGTTCACTTAGTCAATCGAGTTCACATATGTTACACAATGATAGATCTAAAGTTCGAGTTGTCACATAAAGTATATTTATTTTTATAAAATACGAGTCGTTTGATGTCTGAAATAAATACATAAACTATATCTATTTTATAAGAGAGTTAGTGTCGTTTGATATTTAAAATAAATACATAACTATAGTTATTTTAATAAAAAGAAGTCGTGTTGTTTGATATTCGAAATAAATATATAACTATATTTATTTTTATAAAAAGATGTCGTGTTGTTTGATGTTTTGAAATAAATACATAAACTATATGTATTTGTACAACGAATTCGGGTTATCGGCATCTGAAATAATATAAATAATTATATTGATTTTATAAAAGAATTGTCGAATTTTCGAAGTTTAAAATAACTATATTTATTGTTGTGAATAATTCCTAAATCGTCGTTTTCGTATGTTGTAAAGTGTCGTCGAAAGTAATTATATATTTGTATTCGTTTTCATAAAAGTCGTTTGAGTCCGATAGTTTTCATTTTTAAAACAAAACTTGTTTTGGTTGCAGGTTTTCTCGAAAAACGGGCAGAGTTTCCTCTGTTTTTGGACACCCCCTGACAACACAAGTTGTCGTTATTTTACAAAAATTCAATCAAGATTCAAACAACATAAACAATATTTATATAAGTTTTGTTGAATATATCAAGATGTGAACTAAAATTTAATCGATTCGAGCTCGTTTGTCACGTAAGATTAACACTATTAAAAATAACAAAATTAATCTCGTCGTTAAACCTTTACCAAATCTTTCGCGTCGTGACGTTTGACTGAGTTGACTGTCACATCCCAACCGTGTTAAAACAACAAAACCGCGGCGGAAACGTCGGGGAGTGGAGTAACAGAATCATTGTTTTCATAACACATGGATTAAAGTTAAGTTTTATTGAATTATTAAATGTTCAACATTGTCTTAAGGTAAAACAAACAAGTTCATATATTGTCTTTCTTGTTTTAAGTCATCATCAACATCATCAAACAATAGCACCTGAAACATATGTGAAAATAAAGTCAGCAAAGAAATGCCGGTGAGCACATAGGTTTTGTGAGTGTGCCAAATTCATGGCTTGTATACTTAACCAACTTAAAACAAGTTGGTTATAGTTTGTAAAACTTTGTTGCCATGAATCTTGACTAAAACATTTGTTTTTGTAAACCAAATTGTAAATCGTTCTTGTAATAAAATTCGTATGGTTTATATCATTTAGGAAACATCGTTTCGTGTTATCAAAACCAATCGTTCAACTCGTTCATGTTATAAATCATCGTTCAATCGTTCAAATTTTTCAGATCATTCAAATCATTCAAATCGTTCGTGTTTTAATTGTGAAAACTAACTTTTGGTCGTCTTGTTGAACATATTCAAACCTGTGTGACTCGTCCATCGTTCAATCGTATTAACAAACGACCAAAGGGTTAGTTAACATTCATCAGGTTCTGTCGTTACCCACATTACCCCCATAACCATGGTGATAGTCCGATAACGAGATTTGTCAGATCCTATGGTACCATAACATACTACTGGTGGGCTTGATCATAGTTAATGAATGTCATTCGATTGTCTTTCGACCAACGCCCCAACAAGTTCGTCCACATTATTGAAACCATTGTGTTTAATATAAACCATAATTATTTGTTTTGAAAACTCAAAATCGTTTAGCACATATGCATCACCCCAAAACAATTGAAAGCAGTAAAATAGGGGAACTATGTACTCACTTGAGATTGCAAGGAATCTTCGACTAAGTGAACTAACAAAGCTCGGCAATCAAGTAATCAAGTGGCACCTAGTATCAGATCACTAAGTTAATAATCGGGGCCTAAATCGAGAGATCGGGTAGAATGAGGTCTTGTAAACCAAATGAGTGTTGGAACTCATATGATATGGTTTAACAAAGCCTAAATTCTGATTTGAAACCTATCCTAAGTGCTTTTGACCCGTTATGAACCGTTAAGATAGTTTACACTACTTTAACGCGTCATTTGCGCAATTGCGCGATCGGATGGTCTAACTAGCCCTATGATAAGTATTATATGCCCTAACATGTTTAATAATGTTGCATAATCAGTTGAAGTGTCAAAATTTAGGTTACATATGCTTAAATTAAAATTATGCATGAAAAGGGCATTTTGGTCATTTTCCTAAGGCATATAAACTACCTATCATAACAACTAATTAAATGAAGTGACCATAAGGTATAACCTCGAAGGTTATTCCCTATACAACTATGGTCACAAAATATGTTTGGTCGGATCCTAATGATCAACCAAACTGGTCGGGTTCGAAAGTCTAAGCGGTTGTCGAGACCGCTTGACTCACCAAGAGGTCTAACCGTCAGGAGCGCAGGTCGGGGAATAGGAAGTCATTTCAATGTCTTAGTATTCAGCGGGCCCTGGCAGCGTGGGGCAATGGGGATGGTTTTGCGGAACTCATCCTATCACTTTTTGCCGAACCGTCAAAAGTGGTTACGCGCCCTAATGAGCCTCCACATGGGTCTAATAATTCTAGGGTGGGCACCAACGTTAAGCAATGTTTACGGAAAGTGGCAGATGGCCATTTCACTGCGGCGGTTAAAGTTTTATGTTCTTCGGGGGTTGCACCTCTTGGTGAGGATACTATGAAAGCGTTGGTGGCTAAACATCCTATCCTACCTCCTCCGGTTATGCCTGGGTCCTTACTATCGGAGCCACCTCTTACTGTGGATGTTGATAACATCCTTGGGTGCATTAAATCTTTCCCCAAAGGGACCTCTTGTGGGAGGGATGGGTTGAGGGCACAACACATTTTGGATGCTCTTTGTGGAGAAGGGTCGGTGATCGCTTGCGGGCTGCTTAGGGCTATTTCTGAGGTGGTCAACTTGTGCTTGGGTGGGAGGTGCCCTAGGGTCTTGGCGGAATTTGTTGCTTCTGCGCCCCTCACACCCTTACTTAAACCGGACAACGGGATTAGGCCTATTGCCGTGGGCGCAATTTGGAGGAGGTTAGTCTCCAAGGCGGCTATGAGGGGGGTCGGGAAGGAGATGGCTAAATATCTTGGTGATTTTCAATTTGGGGTGGGTATTCCTAGCGGGGCTGAGGCTGTGCTCCATAGTGCGAACAGGTTTTTAAACGTGTTCCACTCGGATGGGTCGTTGGCCATGATTACTGTTGATTTCTCTAATGCTTTTAACCTGGTGGATAGAACCACTCTTTTGTCAGAAGTTCGGACTCGATGCCCATCCATTTCCTTATGGGTGGATTTTCTATATGGACAACCGGCTAGATTATATGTCGGAGATGATCATATTTGGTCCACCACCAGGGTTCAGCAGGGAGACCCCTTGGGGCCTCTTCTCTTTGCCTTAGTTTTGCATCCCCTTATTCATCAGATACGAGATAGATGCAAGTTACTCTTTCATGCTTGGTACTTGGATGATGGTACGATTATAGGAGATGCTAAAGAGGTGGCTAAAGCTTTAGAAATCATCAGGACTAAGGGGCCTTGTTTGGGGCTTCAACTTAACGTCAAGAAAACAGAAGTTTTTTGGCCATCGTGCAATGGAGTTAAGTCGCAAAAGGGTTTGTTTCCTAGTGGGATTGGAAGGCCGGTGTCGGGTGTCAAACTCCTCGGGGGGGCCGTTAGTCGGGATGCAGGTTTTATCAGTAGGTTGGCCGTGAAAAGGGCATCTTGTGCAGTGGATCTGATGACCTATCTTCCACATCTGCGGGACCCTCAATGCGAGCTCCTCTTGCTGCGCTCTTGCATGGGTGTTGCTAAGTTG
The DNA here is from genome assembly GCA_030545235.1 of Helianthus tuberosus. Classification (NCBI taxonomy): domain Eukaryota; kingdom Viridiplantae; phylum Streptophyta; class Magnoliopsida; order Asterales; family Asteraceae; genus Helianthus; species Helianthus tuberosus. The sequence goes on from JARYGA010037928.1 coordinate 7,132, forward strand.
TTGTTCGGCCTCAGAACGTGCCAACCCACGTTTGTTGGGGAGGCTGTTTCGGTTTTTGACAAAGGCCTTCGGAGAGCTATCGAGGATATTGTGGTTTGCGGGGGTCCATTTTTTGGGGATCTTCAATGGAGGCTTGCATCCCTTCCGACCCGTTTTGGGGGTTTGGGTTTATGTTCGGCTGCGGATGTATCTACGTATGCTTTCGTGGCCTCGAGGGCGCAATCTTGGGGTTTGCAGGACCACATTCTTCGGGACTGTGGTATTGTCGGGTTAGATTCTGATTATGTGTGTGCGTTGGATTGCATGCACATGTCCCTTCCGGATTTCGATCTTGGCGGTTTCTCTAATAAGGACACCGCCCCCCCTAAAGCCCAGAATGCTTTGGCGAGTGCCCTATTTAGTAGAACTGCCCAGAGTTTGGGAGAGAAGTTTAGTCTATCCCCTCATCAGAAAGCCGTGTTCGATTGTCTCCGGACTCCTCATGCTCAGGATTTCCTGACAGTTATCCCTATTGAAGGACTTGGCCAACACATGTCGGCAGTGGAATACCGGGCAATTCTTAAGTACCGGCTAATGATCCCTCTGTTCCCGGTTGATGAGCCCTGCCCAGTTTGCCGCAAGGTTTGTTTAGATACTTTTGGCGAGCATGCGGTTCACTGTAAGGAGTTGCCTGGTTTTAAATACAGACATGATTTGGTAAGGGATATTTTGTTTGATGTTCTAAAGCGGGCAGGGATTTCGGCCAAAAAAGAGGCTTCGGTGAACTTCCTGACGGATCCGCTCGAAGGGAGGTCTACTCTTCGACCAGCTGATATTCTTGTGTTTGGGTGGGCCAGGGGAAAACACGCTTGTGTGGACCGTACAGGAGTGTCCCCGCTTGTTGGGCTCAGGGATAATGGGTTTGTTGCTGGTCAGGCTGCGTTGAAGGCGGAATCAAGCAAGGTCGCTAAACACGAGAAGGCTTGTTTAGAGAATCAGCATGTGTTTATCCCATTCGCTTTTGATACATTTGGTTCCCTAGCCCCAGAGGCCGTGGAATTCCTAAACAGGGTCCAACGAGTTGTGAATAGTAATCTCTCAACCTTTAAGGGTCGTTTCGTATTTAGTAGGATTGGTTTTGTAATTCAAAAGGGGGTTGCGGCGCAGCTTGTTGCCCGTTTACCCGCCACTTGTTTGTAATTTATTACTTTGCCATTTGAATGAAAAAAAAAATCTTCAACTAAAAGTGACGAGTTAAAACATGTTTAACTCAGTTAGAAAACTGTTTTGATATCAAAATAAAGTGTTTTGATACCCAAAAATAGTTTCGTCGCAAAATGCACATAATCGTGCATTTTGACCGAAACTTTGACTTGTCACTTCGACTAGTCAACGTGGTAATTAGTAGGTATAATCGCAAGGGATTATAACCATCGTGATTACGCTCACGTTGCAAAGTTCAATTGAATGTTGACTTGACCAATTTGTGGTCAAAACCGAAAGTCAAACGGTAGTCAAACTGTTTGACTTTCAGCTTGTAATAGCTGAAATAAATGAACTAGCCATTAAAGAACACTTACAAGTGCTCTAAGGCTAAAAGATTAACTAGAAAAGTCAGTTGGGAGGCCTCATAAGAAGGTAGCAACTCCACTTTGAGTGTTAGAGAAGAAGAATGAAGATGCGCAATGAAATGGGCAGATTGAGGGGGGGTTTTTATACGATTTCTTGAACCCTAGGATCATTGCCATGTGTATTGTATGGTCTCCAAGCAAGTATAGTATCAATACAAGTGTGTGGACAGGATTACCTTAATTACCACTTAAAATCACCCATAAGTTTGCTAAACAATGGCAAAAAACAAGTGCAGCTGCTGAATTAGAAGTTTCTGTCCAGATCAGGCTGTCGCGTCACGCGACAAGGAGGACCCTGAGCCGTCGCGTAGCGCGGCCCCCTACACCATAGTTTCAAAATTTTACAGTTTTGGTCCCTGCACACTCTTTAAGGCATTTTCGAAGCGTTTAACCCCCGTTAACCCATTTTCAAGGCTCCAAAAGGATGTTAAAGCATAGGGGACTTGAAATATGCTTGGAAATATCATGGATGTTGGTTCGTTTGATCGTACGATTGCGTTTTTCAGTTAATTATGACGAAACTCGAACAGACGCGAAAACGATCCAAATTAAGCGACGAATGATATTTTTGCATTCCTATCACTAAAATATAATATTTTAGTGATTACTAAAATTTTTGGATGTCCGGATATGGTGAGAACGCAAGATATGCACGTATATGCAAACTTATGCAGTTTTTGACGCTTTTAGTCCCTATGATCAAATAAGCGCATTTTCACATACCGAACCCCTCAAAACTTATTTCTAAGATATGTTAAGGGTATTTAGGGTATGTTTAGCTTATGATCTTGTTCCAGAGTGTACGTTGCTATACGAATCGGCAGACTTTTGCAGTTTGTCACAAGTAGTCCCTATGATCGAATAAACTTGTTTTTGACATACTTTCCTTCAAAACTTATTTCGAAGTTATGTAAGGTTATTTAAGGTATGTTAAGCTTTTGTCACTGTTCCGGAGTGTTTTTCGCATTAAACTGATCACGTTTACGTAACAGTTTGCGTATAACTTTCCAGAAAGCGATTTGGAGCTTGAAATCGAACTAGAATCAAAACGTGAAATTGTCAAACACAAATAAGCAAACATTGAGTCCAAAACACATTGTTTCATTGATATTTGATATTGTTCTACATCGTACAGTGTTTACAGTGTCACACCCCGAAATATCAGAGCTGGCATGACTGGATCGATATCTTCATTGCATAGCGGAAGCAAATAAGCTAAGACTTCTAGAAAATGAACGCCGCTAAGTACTCGAATTACCATGGGTTCTCCTATTCCAACCGTTCCATAGTTTTGAAAATGCAACCTGAGAAAGAACATGCGAAAAAGTCAACATAAAGTTGAGCGAGTTCATAGTTTGTTTTGAAAAGATTTAAAATAAATCTTTTTGATAACCGGTTTTAAAGTTGTTGAGATATAATAAAATCATTTTTTTTCTCGGCATGGTATATGAAAACTGTGGGTCTAGCCCACGAGAGTCTTTATGCATTGCACGTGTGAGAATGGGCCTAGCCCAAAAGAATCTTTGTAAGCAGGACCAACTCGTCCTCTTACTTGTACATAAGTTAAAAACTTTACCAAAGTTTGTAAATCCATGTATTTGTGAGTTTCCATAAATGAAACTTAAAAACATTTGAAAATTTGAGTATCAAAAGCTGGTATGTAAGCGTGTATGAACCTAATAATCATTAATGTGTAGCTAAGACATTAATATGTGTGCCAACATAGGAAGCACTCAACCCGGTAGACGATTTAAGTGTCAATTCACTTCGACAGGGACACAAAAGCACTCTAAGTGGCCGCACAAGGACCGTTAGTGGGGCTCGCCGGTACCCGATAGATCTACCCCCTGTTCCGTGGTCCTTAAAAGGATTAATGGTGCCTAAGTTAGCGCCTATTCGCACGTGATCCAAGAATTCATTCCATAGCTTAATCATACCCTAGTTAATATGTATTTCAAAAGAAAATGGGGACATTATACCCATTGGGTTGTCTCGTTATTCGAACTCAAACCAACCCAGTCCCGTTGTAGTAACTAGGACATTCCCGTCACTAGTCATGAAAATCATGCACGTTTTGTAGAACCGGTATGTTTAGTATAAATCGTTCGTAAACCATTCGAGTTCCTTGAAATTCATTCGCAACATGGTTTAGAAATATGAGTTTTCGTTCATTGAAAAGTTGTTTACTTTTCCAAAAACTTGCATGTCTTTCCACCCCCAAAAACATTTATAAACATGCAAAACCGTAAAAAGTGGGGGTTATGAACTCACCTGGATATTCCTGTGTAAAGCTAGCTTAAAGTGTGATGCCGTAGTGTCGTTCCAAGAATGTGAAGTAGCTAGCGTGCAACTATGGCATACCTACGAAGGCATACTTATAAGTGTCTAATTAAACGACGTAGCTAAACTACGTGTCCGAGCTCTACCGAGTCGTTAACTAAACGACTCTAAGGAAGTGTTATCGTTTTGACTTAGAATAACCAATCTATGGTTATTTGATCCCGTTTATAGTCGAGATAAAACTAAGTATCGAAATGACTTAGTTTCCGTAGGATTTAGGATATATATATTTATAAATATGAATATACTTACGAAGTCGTGTTAGTCGTCGTGAATTTGAAGTACGTATGTGAGTATATATAAAGCTCGTGGTTATCGAATCGAGTCGGTTAATGACACCATTTGAAATGAATCTTACGGCAAGGTGTCGTACTTCGAGTAAAGACGTTTAAAATAAATATAAATAATTATATTTATTTTATAAAAGTATACGAATTTCGCAAACTAGCAGCTCGTGTTTTGTCGAGACGTTATAACTTTGTTTTGTAATTCATAAAACATAGCAAAAATAAATATACTATCATATTTATTTTATAAACTTCATTTGAGTCCCGATACGTTTTTATTAGTGTTGCAACTATAATATATATATATATATATATATATATATATATATATACATATTAACGAAAATCGGACAGAGTTTCCTCTGTTTTTGGAATAACCCCGACGAAACAAGTTGTCGTTATTTTGTCAAAATTCATCAATCAAATAGTATTTGTTGGGTTTTTCACATGTTTATCAAAGTAATTTTATCCGAATAAAATTAAAACACAGCGGAATATATATTTAAAACATGTTTCTTTACAAGATTTAAAACCATTTTTAAATCCAAAACCCAATAACCGGATCCATATATGACATGCATGCTATCAAAATGCAACCATAGGGTGAATTAAGAAACAACCTTTCAAGGAGCAAGGAGATGGAAGATGATGATGATTCTTGAATGGTAGCTTCCAAACAAGAAAGCCTCAAGCTAGTAGACCCCAAGCCTCCAACAAAACACCTTAAGATTGCTAGGATTTTCACTTGTGAAACTCTCTTGTAAGACCACATTTGGCCGAAAATTCTAGAGAGAAGTCTTGAGTTTCTTGCACTTGAATATGTGTGTGTTTTTCTAGTTCATCATAATCAATTTTGTCATACAAAATTAATTATATAAAATTGAAAGAACATGGCCACCCAACATGCCCAATCAAGACCCTCCTACACATGCAATTTGCATGCAATGCTATTGTACCACCCTTGTCTTGGAAAGACCATGGGGAAGGGGGTGTTGGCGGCCTAGCTTTTATTATTTTTTTAAATTTCAAAATTTCTTTTATTAATAATTTAAGTTTTATATAATTTTATAACTTTTATAAAATTATAACATCCCATGTTATAAGACTTATACTACTTTTATTATGTTATTTAACCCATTAAATAACAAAATAAAATGTTCTCTCAAAATAAATTATCCATATAATTTATTAGTTTGTCAAGTGCAATTATTTAGAAAACCGATTTCTAAATATTCTAAGTGTTAATCTTTATTTGTTTGATCATATCATAAATAAATATTATAGGTGTTTGTCTAGCTTGTTATTGGGTATGACCCGACTTGGATCATAACGTACTAGCCACATCAATTTAATATGTGTCTTCGGCATACAGAGTCCAACAATCTCCCACTTGCACAAGATACATAGAAGATTGATGCAAGTAGTAAATAACGCCTAACAACGGTTTACTACCCCTAATACGTATGACGAAGTGCCATTCAATAACATCATCCCCTTCAAGTCCCTTACTTGAACATGATTTAGGTGAATCTATCATTTATCCTTTCGTTACAGATGTCATGTCAAATCCAGAGACACAGTGTGATCATTCTCTGTTGATTTAACTTTAACAGGCCTTAGACATCTTACTCTCAACAAATAAGATGAACAAATCCCTTCTTGACTACATAAGTCTCTCACAATCACCTCGTACCACACCTGAGCTTAGCCTTATGTACTGTCTTATTACAGACAGCGAAGAACCAAGTCAAGGTATAATATTTGGTGAATATCAAGACCCAATATGTATCTTAGGTCAGAGGATACTATGATATTCTCCTTTGCTCAAATTTACTTATGATCAATCACAAATGATTCTATGAAGTAACATTTGAGAGCGGGTCAGTCCAATATTTGTATCCCACAAATATCTATGAACTTTGGCAGCAACACTTTGCTCTATATTCATACCTAATGAATATCCACCAATCCAAGTTCATAATAGTCTTACATTCATATTTTTTCCCACAAGTATGATCGACCACGGACATTTAGAATAATTAATTTATTCACGGATTTAAACATGCTAAAAATGGAGCATAACTCAAAATACCATAAAAGAGTTAAAATAACAAGTGTCACTCTCTGACCACGTTTGATACGTGGTTGAAAACCGGTGTTCGTACCCTTTCTCTCTCTCCTTGGGCGACTTTGTTCTTCATGAAACCCTAGGTTTTTCTTTGTGATCTTTTGTATAACAGTCTGTGATTAGAGCTTTGATCTTTCAAAACTCTATAACGAACTAGTTAGCAAGAGTGATCAATCTGAAACTAGGGTTTTTGCTTTCTTTATTCATTCGCCGCCTTAGATTTCTGATTCGATATCCTGACATATTAGATTGGTTGTTATTGATTGCGGTTAACTGAGTTTAATTTAGTTAGATTAATACACCGATTTAATCAGTTAAGGATAGAGTTTTGGCTCTAAGGTATAAGGATTAGGGTTTCTTTGAGTTCCGGTTTGTTCTTCGTGTTACTTGCTGATTTTGTTCCGCGGGTTGCATGGTTGTGTTCTGATCGTGGATTAAGGGAGAGTGGATTAGTTTGGAATGAACGAATGTAAAAAGCAAGGGAGTAATATCCTGAACAGCCAATTGAAGCCGTAGTTTTTTTTATAGAGGTAAGCCGCCGTCGGGAAAGAGTCATGCAGATAGGGTTGTTGATACTGATGGGAAAACTTTGCTTCCACGGCGTGGAGTGGTGATCAATGAACCGAAGGAACCAAGGTTAGTTAATGTTATAGATGAATTAACCAAGGTAACTGTGCCTGTTGATCTGGGTAAACAACAGCCAAATCCTGATGAAGGAGGCGATTATAAGGGTCAGGGTTCTGGAGTAGGGATGGCCACTAATAAATCGGTGCAGGAGCTTAATCTGGGAATTCGTGATGATCCAGTGAAACCAATGTCATATGCTGAATCCCTTATGGCGAAAAAAGTTAAACAGGTTAACTTCAGATTACTTGCTAATCAGGATATGCATGAAGGGTGTGATGTTGTGCTCCATAAGGAGTCGGTTAAAACTGTTCAGGATAAGTTAGCCAACACGCTGTATGGGTATTTTCTGGGGGATAGAGTAGCCTACCCGGTAGTTGAATATTTTGTTAGGAACAATTGGAAGAAGTTTGGACTACAAAAATCTATGATGAACGCTAACAGGTTCTTCTTCTTTAAATTTGCTGATGAAGAGGGTATGATGAATGTTATGAAGGAAGGGCCTTGGATTATTAGATCACAATCGTTGTTTCTTAGTAAGTGGACTCCTTCCATTTCTTTGTTACTGTTTTATTCGATTCGGGTGCCGATACTAGATATGTGTCCTTAAAAGTTAGTCAAATGCTTAAGCGCACTCCAACACTTTTGACCACCAAACACATGGTAGAGCTAGCAAACGGTAAAAGTTTTGAGGCCACACACATAGTTAAGGGTTGTAATCTTGTTCTTGCTGATCAGACCTTTTCTATCGACCTCATTCCTATCGTTATGGGTAGTTTCGACGTTGTTATTGGGATGGATGGGTTATCTCATCAGCAAGCGGAAATTCTTTGCAACGAGAAGATTGTCCGCATCCCTCGTTCTGGTGAAGAACCCCTCGTAATCCGTGGCGATAAGAGTGGTGCTGTTGTGGGCATCATCTCTTTCCTTAAGGCCCAGAAGTGGTTGCGAAAGGGCCACACTGCTATCCTAGCCCTCGTTTCTAATACATCTTCGAAAGGAAGGAAGATAGAAGACATACCTATTATACGCGACTTTCCTGAGGAATTACCTGGCCTTCCGCCTCATCGTCAAGTCGAGTTTCAAATCGAGCTAACTCCTGGGGAAGCACCCATAGCTCGTGCGCCTTATCGCTTAGCCCATCGGAACTAGAGGAATTGTCCACTCAATTGCAAGACCTTTTGGACAAGGGTTTTATTCGCCCTAGCTCTTCGCCTTGGGGAGCTCTAGTGTTATTCATGAAGAAGAAAGACGGCACCTTCAGAATGTGTATTGACTACCGCGAACTCAACAAGGTGACCGTGAAGAATCGTTATCCTCTCCCACGTATTGATGACCTATTCGACCAGCTGCAAGGGTCGAGCTTCTACTCTAAGATTGACCTGAGGTCAGGTTACCATCAACTAAGAGTCCGAGACGAGGATATCTCTAAGACAGCATTCAGGACTCGTTATGAGCATTACGAGTTTCTGGTTATGCCTTTTGGATTAACAAACGCACCTGTGGTCTTCATGGATCTCATGAACCGAGTGTGCAAACCTTACCTAGATAAGTTTGTCGTAGTTTTCATCGACGATATCCTGACCTATTCGAAGAGTCAGGAAGAACACGAGCAACACCTGAGACTTATTTTGGAATTTCTTCGAACAGAGCAGTTGTATGCCAAATTTTCGAAATGTGACTTCTGGCTTCGCAAAGTCCACTTTCTAGGCCACGTGGTAAACAAGGATGGGATTCATGTGGATCCATCCAAGGTTGACTCGATCAAGAACTGGCCTGCGCCCCATACACCAACAGAAATCCACCAATTCTTGGGTTTGGCAGGATATTACAGAAGGTTTATCAAGGATTTCTCAAAGATTGCGCAACCTCTCACTTCACTGACTCAGAAGGGTGTCACCTATCATTGGGGTGATGCACAGGGATCTGCATTTCAGCACTGAAAATATAGACTTTGTAGTGCGCCTATTCTCTCATTTTTTTGGGGTAAAGGGTTACCCCGGTGAATTTTATAAAACCAATAAAAGCACAATTGTGCAACTGAAATGTTACAACACACCATAAAGCCTTGGCATACCAAGACTATAACAAGAAAAGCCAACCGACATAAACAACCAAACTAAAACAACCAAAACAAAACGACCCAGCTCAAAAGCAGAGCGACAAAACAAAAGGCTACACACTAAACTCTAGCCAGGATCAATCTCCATGTTGCCACCAGGTATCTCCCATTTCTCAAGTAAACTTCGTAAGCCAGGTCTCCACTTGAATTTGAGTGTCAGTAAACGCAGTCTAACCGTCCGAATGATTTCGTGAGCAATCACCAACGCCGTTCTCTGATTTCTTGTGAAAAGCCTATTATTTCTTTCTTGCCAGAAAAAGTAAGAAGCTGTCGAAACGACCAACCTGCTAATAATATTCTCCAGCATCTGCATATTAGAGTTCTGGTTCATCCAAGCCATAACATCAGCCCATGTACCATTAACACTCTCCATGTTGGTCAACACCTTAATGTTATTCCAAACCTCCATCACAAAAGAACATTCAAAAAATAAATGGTCTCTTGAATCTTTGTCATACCTACACAGCGGGCAACACATGAGGTTTAAATTTGTAGCACTTCCGGCTTCCCACACTGATAATCTATCTTGTGTCTTCAATTTGTTTATAATGACAAGCCACAAGTGAAACGAGTGTCTTGGGATGCATTGTTTAAACCAAACCATATTAACCCATGGCACTAAATTTTCACGGTGCCGAATATTATTCCAAACCTCCCAAGAAGAAAAGTGGCGAGAATTCCCTTCAAGATCTTTCCATATCAACCGATCCTGTCTGTCATGAAGGATAGGGACCTGAACGTTAATTAAAACCAGATATAAATCATACCAAGCAACTGGCCACATCCAATTCCCATTTTGAGACACCAGGTCAGCAACCGTAGAATAAAGATTAAAACCAGCATTAGAAATGCGTCTCGGGCTAATAAAATTACGCAAAGGACACTGATCACACCACATATCACTCCATATATTCGTATGAGACCCATTACCAATAGATGTCCATAAATAAGGACGGATCAAGCTCCTAATAGCAAGAAGTTTTCTCCAGCCCCAAGTCATACGGCCTCGGTTAGGAACCTCCCAGAAACTTCGACCTTTAAGCTTATAAATATGGACCCATTGTACCCAAAGCGACTTCATGTTAGTTAGGATACTCCAGATATGAGACGAAATAAAGGCTTTATTAACATCAGAGATACATCGAATACCCAGACCCCCCTCATATTTAGGTAAGCAAACAACCTTCCAAGCGACCTTAGCCTTAACAGACTGATGGTTTGTACCTGACCAAAGGAACGCGCGCATGCATCTTTCAAGATCATTAACGATTTTAGCTGGCAATATGAATACAGTAGCCCAGTAAATGTGCATAGCTGAGAGGACAGAATTGACTAGCTGAAGTCTACCAGCAAATGATAAAGATCTCGTCATCCAATTATCGATCTTCTTCACCATTTTATCAACTAAAATTTTGCAATCTTTATAAGAGAGTTTTGTTGAGATTAATGGTACTCCCAAATACCGAACCGGAAGCGTACCCTCTTGGAAAGATATAATATTGAGAATTTCCTGCTTAATAGCATAAGGGACATTGCCAAAATAAGCTGTACTCTTTGGCATACTTGGAACTAACCCCAAAACCCTTGTAAACAATTGTAGAGTATCCCGCAGAATCCTAACCGAAGCCACATCCCCATTAGCAAATAAGAACAGATCATCAGCAAAAGACACGTTAATAATCTTCTGTTTTTTGCAAGAGAGGTGATAGCGAAACGCATTATTAGAATATGCTGCCTTCTTAAGTAACAACGTGAGAACCTCCATGACTAAAGTAAAAAGATAAGGAGATATAGGATCACCCTGTCGGAGACCTCTTTTGCCCTTGAAATACCCATATAGGTTGCCATTAATGCTCAGTGAATACGAGACATTTGTAACATAAACCATGATCCACTTTATCATCTTTTGATGGAAACCAAACGCATACAGAACATCCTCAAGAAATGACCAGCTCACTGTATCATAGGCCTTCTGTATGTCAATTTTAAAGGCACATCTCGAAGGACCTATATTTAAGTGATAATTGTGCATAAGTTCCTGGGTAAGAAGAATATTATCCGAGATTTTCCTACCCGGGACAAAAGCAGACTGATTAATGTCAACAAGATAATCCAAGCTACCTTTAATCCTGTCAGTCAGAATTTTACTAATGCATTTATAAATGACATTACAGCTGGAAATTGGTCTGTAATCCATCACTGAGTTAGGAGATGAATTTTTCGGCACCAGTGCAATGATAGTATGGTTAATTTGCTGAAGCATCTTACCATTATCAAAGAAATCCAGAATCGCTTTCGTTACCTCCTCACCCACTATCTCCCAAGAGTTTTTAAAGAATGCAGAAGTGATCCGGGCCTGGGGCTTTATTTTCTCCTATGGAGAACATAGCACTTTTAACCTCCTCACGAGTAACCTGCCTAATCATAGAGCTAGCAACATTCGAATTAAGAACATAAGAGAATAGATCATCATTAACCAGCTTGACCACTTGATCCTGAGTACCCAAAAAAGCCGAGTAGTGCGATACGAGAGCTCCAAAAACATCATTACCTTGAAACCAGTTACCATGCACATCTTGAATACTATGAATCTTGTTACTCGCATTCCTTATTTTTACACAATTATGGAAGAATTTAGTATTCGAGTCACCTGCTGCTAGCCATTCTGCCTTAGCTTTTTGCTTTAGAAAGCATTCTTCATCATAAGACAGAGAATTGAACTCCTGAATACATCTGGATTCAGTTTCTCTAAGAGCAATATCCGCAGGATTAACATCAATAGCCTTTTGAATGTCGTCCAACTTCAATCTAGCCTCCTTAACACGATTGTGAAGATTACCCTGAATAAATAAGAGACGTCTCAACGGAGACTTGAGGGCCGACAATTTCTTTACAACCGAGAACATAGTTACACCCGGAATTACCTTAGCCCACTCTTTAGCGACACATGGAATGAAATCCTCCTTATTTACTAAGAAGTTAGTAAACTTGAACGGTTTCGGCCGAGAATGCTTAAAAGTAGACAGGTGAAGAATGCATGGCGAATGATCCGAGACCCGATAGGGGTGGAAAAGAACATAAGCATCTGGAAATAAATCAAGAAACTGAGAATTACTCATGACTCTATCAATTTTCTTTAACACTCCTACTCCATTCTTCGGTTTTTGATTCCACGTAAACCGCAATCCATGGCTTTTAACATCAGAAAGTTGATTATGTTGAACACAATCATAAAAGTCTCTCTTCCCAACCGGAATTGTAGAAGGCCCAACAAAGTAATCATCCATCGAGAGAGCCGAGTTAAAGTCCCCCATCACCACCCACGGCCGATCATGAATAAAACACTTATGCTTACACAGGTTATCCCAAAGAACTCTTCTATCTTGATATTTATTTTCAGCATAAACAAACGAGCAGAAAAGGACATTGTTATCAGATTTTTTACGAACTTGCACATGTAGAACTTGATCTGACTGAGCTATAACCATAAGATCCATCATGTCCTTATTCCAACCAATAATAATCCGAGTACCTCTAGAACAGCAACTACCATTAGAAGTCCAATCCCACGATCTAAAGACCCCTTTACAAATTCTATCAAGATTAGACACATTAACATGAGACTCCAAAATTGCACAAACCTGAAGACGATTTTCAGAAACGAGCTGCCAAACCTCTCTTTGTTTCAGGGGAAGGTTCAATCCCCTTATATTCCATACCCCAATACTATCCATGGATACCCACTTGACGGGGAGTGCTTGCCCCCTCAGACTTTTTGACAGTTGTACCAGCATTCATGAACTCGGAGATCTCAATTGGAAGTTGGTTTTCACAGGCATCTTCCAAAACTCTACCCTCTTTACTACTACTCGTACTTAGGTCCCCATCCCCCATATGATCCAAAGCTGAGAATGAGTTCTTTAAATTTAAGTTACTATTGTTAATTTCATAACTCTTGTTAGCCGTATCTCTTTCACCTTCAAGATGTTTTGTCCCGGATGGTCCAGTATCTGCTTGGTTACTCTTTTGTCGATAAAAAAATTTAGATTTTAGCTTCTTTTGAGGAAAACCATGCTTAGCAACTTTCCTTTTATCAGTAACGAAACCCTCATCATCAGTTGTAACTTGTTTAGGTTTTAACGTTGGTGAGGATTTAGGACAAGTAGTATCCGAGTGTCCAAATAAGCAACAAGTTGCACACCTTTGTGGTTTCCATTCATATTCAACCTTAACTTTTTCCATCAGGTGCCCTTCTTCGTCCAACTTAGGGATGGCAACAACAATATAATCTTTCAATTCATTGTCAGCCGAGATCTCAATCATAGCACGAGCAAAACTTGTTCTACCCCAGTTTTCAGCGCACATATCAGCCGTGTAAGCATCTAGTCTTTTCGGAACCCCTAGTTTTGATGCCAGTAAACGCAGGCCATCATCTGTATAGATTGCAAGCGGGACATTATGTAATTTAATCCATACTGGCACGGTTTTAATCCCATCCTTCTTCAGACTTACCGAAGGAGTCCAAATATTAAGAAACAAAGGAATTTTTCTAATCAGCCAAGGGCCACCTTCTAATACTTTCAGCATACCTTCTTTAGTGTCAAACTTGAAGAAAAAGAAGCCACTCGCATTCATCATGAGCTTTGAGAGACCAAATCTCGCCCAAACATTTTTAGCATAGTATTCCACTACCGGGAATGGCAATCTGCTGCCCAGGAAGTAGCCATACAATACATTCTCGAATTTATCCTGAACTTTTTTTACTACTTCTTTTGGAATAACCACGTCCGCACCTTCTCTTGTCTCTAACGGTTGCATAAGTCTAAAGTTAATCTCCCTCTTACTCCGACTAGAAGACTGAACTTTATCCGCATAAGAAACTGGTGCTGAATGCACTTCATGTTGATCATCCTGACTATCGGCTACACAAGTTTCTGGCTGAACTGGAACCGTAATCTTCTCCAACTCATCAATAACATTAATAACCTTGTGATCATTCTGCACTACACCCCGACGAGGCATCAGAGGATTCCCATCAATCTTCAACGACTTACTAAACAAAGAGGACTTATTACGCAAATCCGAAACATTCATAGAACCCTTCGAAGTAATGAGAACATCCTCATGCATCCTTTCCGAGAAGGATTGAAACCCTAAATCCTCCAAACTCCTATCACAATTATTCTCCATGCACAGTGATACGTTGAAAAACACCAAGACGGCAGAAACATGCAAAGAAAAACGAACAGAAAAGAACAAAACCCTAAGCGACAAAAGCAACAGAAACCCTAATAAAAAAAAGAAACGAAAAACCCTAATTCCAACTTCAAAAGATTAGAAACCAGGGTAGAAGTCTAGAAACCTTACTCAGAAGGATCGACAACACCCCAATACCTAACCCAGATCGATCAAAATTAAGGATGAAGATCAAGAACTAGGGTTTCTAATGAAATCGCCAATATCGCCTAAGGGACCAGAGAAAAGCCATTTTTACAATATGCTAATTAAACATGAAGTCCGCCTATTCTCTCATTGCCTGAAGGCACAGATGATTTTGTGGTTTATTGCGACGCTTCCATCCACGGACTTGGTTGCGTGTTGATGCAACGTGACAAGGTCATTGCCTACGCATCGCGCCAAATTAAAGTTCACGAAAGGAACTACACTACGCACGACTTGGAATCGGGAGCAGTTGTTTTCGCACTTAAGATATGGAGACATTACCTGTACGGTACCAAGTGCACCATTTACACCGATCACATGAGTCTCGAGCATATCTTCAAGCAAAAGGAGCTAAACATGCGACAACATCGATGGGTCGAGCTCTTGAACGATTATGAATGCGCTATCAAATACCATCCGGGCAAGGCCAATATTGTGGCCGACGCCCTCAGTCGAAAGGATACTATACCTAAACGTGTATGTGCGTTACAACTTACCATCCAATCTAGTCTTCCCACTCAGATACGAGATGCCCAGGTTGAAGTGTTGAAAGCAGAGAACGTCAGGGCTGAGTCCCTATGAGGATCAAAGAAACGGTTAGAACAAAAGGAAGACGGCGCCTACTATGTAAACGGGCGCATCTGGGTTCCACTCTATGGTAATCTACATGAGCTTGTGATGGATGAGGCACACAAGTCTCGTTATTCGGTACATCTTGGTTCGGATAAGATGTACCACGATCTCAAGACTACGTATTGGTGGCCTGGTATGAAAGCCAACATAGCAACCTACGTCAGTAAATGCTTGACTTGTGCTAGGGTCAAGGTCGAATATCAGAAACCATCGGGCCTACTCCAATAACCAGAGATCCCGACATGGAAATGGGAGCAAATTTCCATGGATTTCGTTACTGGCCTGCCTAGATCTCAACACGGAAATGATACTATTTGGGTGATCGTGGATCGACTGACCAAGTCTGCACATTTTCTGGCTATCAAGGAAACGGATAAGTTTTCTACTCTAGCAGACGTCTACCTAAAGGAAGTAGTATCAAGGCATGAAGTGCCAACCTCCATCATCTCTGATCGTGACTCACGTTTTACATCTGAGTTGTGGCAAGCTATGCACAAGTCCTATGGCTCTCGATTAGACATGAGCATGGCATATCATCCACAGATGGATGGGCAATCTGAACGCACCATCCAAACCCTTGAAGACATGCTTAGGGCATGTGTAATCGACTTTGGTAATGGCTGGGAAAAAAACACCTCCCGTTAGTGGAGTTTTCATATAACAACAGTTACCACACCAGCATCCAGGCTGCTCCGTTCGAGGCATTGTACGGACGTAAATGCCGATCACCTCTTTGTTGGGCAGAAGTTGGTGACAGCCAAATCACAGGCCCAGAACTTATAGATACAACCGAGAAGATTGCTCAGATACGACAACGAATGGCGACCGCTCGTGACCGTCAGAAAAGCTATGCAGATAAGCGAAGGAAACCACTCGAGTTTCAGGTTGGGGATCGAGTGCTACTTAAAGTCTCACCTTGGAAAGGTGTAGTTCGTTTTGGCAAACGAGGCAAACTCAACCCGCGATATGTCGGACCGTTCGAAATCATTGAGAAAATTGGCAAAGTCGCTTACAAGTTGAATCTACCTGAAGAACTCAGCGGAGTTCACAATGTTTTCCATGTGTCGAATCTGAAGAAGTGTCTGTCAGATGAGACCCTTACAGTTCCCTAAAAGGAGCTCACAATCGACGACCAGTTGCGATTCGTCGAGGAACAGTTGAAATCACAGACCGAGACGTTAAGATTCTCAAGCATACCAGAATACCTCTTGTTCGAGTTCGTTGGAACTCCCGTTGTGGCCCAGAGTATACCTGGGAACGAGAAGACCAAATGAAACACAAGTATCCCCAGTTGTTTGAGAAAAGTGCAACCACTACTGAGGCTGAAGCTACTGCGGAATTTCGGGACGAAATTCCAAACCAACGGGGGAATGATGTGACACCCCAGGAAAACCACGCAACCTAACTAGCTTCCTCAGTAACCACGTGCTAAATTTCGGGACGAAATTCTCTTAACAAGGGGAGAATGTGACAACCCTTGTAATTACATGTATCCGTCCGATTAATTAATATTATATTGTGCTTATTGATTGTACAGAAAATTGACTAAATGGTCCTGAATGTTTTCCTATGTGTTGGGAATTAATTGTGTTACAAAAAGGATACATGAAAGACACTATTCAGAATAACTTGACACTTTAACGGAAATGTATCTAATCGAACAACCGGACATTACCCGGGACACCAAAATATTGCAAGAAACATTGTTTAATTATATCTTGGCTAGTTATGATCCCCGAACACCATAACACCCACTAGATATCTACTAACTAAAAACATGTAACTCTACACTTGAAATTGAACTACCATTTACCTACTAACCATCAAATGTTACAATTAACCCCCCCATACTAGTAATCGGTCATGAGGACCCCACCATAGATCACCCATGATCTTGTGTGATCTTGCTAAGATCTTATGAGATTTGAAAAGATTGTTTCTTGATTTACTTGCTATAATATATGTA
The DNA here is from genome assembly GCA_030545235.1 of Helianthus tuberosus. Taxonomy (NCBI): domain Eukaryota; kingdom Viridiplantae; phylum Streptophyta; class Magnoliopsida; order Asterales; family Asteraceae; genus Helianthus; species Helianthus tuberosus. The sequence goes on from JARYGA010037928.1 coordinate 24,284, forward strand.
AGAAGATATTATAAGTATGGCTCCATAAGATTGCAAATCATTTCACTTCCTTCTCTCACTTCACAAGACCACTCCACTCCCTCACCTCACTCTCTCCCTCTCGGCCCTCTATACATCCGCCACCACCACCACCTTATCACCACCATTACTCCATTATCAAGCTTGTTCCATGCACTAGAAGGTGAATTAAGGAGCTTGTAGTTTGGAGATCTTGAAGGAACTTCATACATTGCTTTTATTTTTTTGGGTAAAGGGTTACCCCGGTGATTCTATTATAGACAACCGCCAAATAAGTACAAGTAGTGAGGATGAGTTCCCCACTAGTTCATATACAGGACATGCCCCATATATGTAAGCAAAAAAAACAAACAAACCAACGTACCAACTCAAACTAGCCTACTACAATCATGATCTGACTAACTAGTAGACAAACTAAAAAATCAAACAACGACGTCAACCGCCATCATCAAAAATGAAATTGCTACCAACCGGCAGCCCCTTAGCATGAAACAGAAGCCACCTATCCATTGGACTTTATGTGAGAGGTGCTTGCCCCTGTACTGGAAGCCGTAGGATGTGTACCCGATGTTAAAAACTCATTTGATTCATCATATACAACCTCTGCCTCATCATCATCAGACTCCTCATTTAGCTCACGTCCCCCTTTATATCTCCCCTGGGAGGAACCCCCATTCCCCTCAAAGAACCCAAGAGCACTAAACGAATTGTGTGTTTGAACCTTGGATGAACTAGTGCACCTCGCATTCACGTAGGAAAAACTCACTGCCTTTTTCTTTTTATCCACAGGTCTATATTCAAACTTGGCCTTTTGATTGTTAACTTGAAAACCGCTCTTCTTTACATTCTTCTTTGTCTTGACTTCCGTATAGCCATCCTCATCTACTGTCGAACTGTTTGTAGGAGGTTTCACTGTCAATCGAATGCATTTTGGACACTCCTCAGAATCATGCCCAAATATACAACAGTGGGCACATCTCGGTGGTTTCCATTCATATTCCACCCGAATAGTCTCATTGACATACTTGTTCTCATCCAACTCAGGAATAGCTATGGTCAGAACCTCTTTAAAATCATGTTCAGCAGATACTTCAATGAGAGCCCTAGCATAGCTGCTCCTTCCCCAAGCCTCATTACACATATCAATTGTATACGAATCCAACCTCAACAGTGACCCAATTTTAGATGCCAGCATGCTTAATCCATCGTCAGTATACGCCACTATAGGAACCTCATGCAATTTAACCCAAACCGCAACCTTTTTAATATCTTCTTTTTTAAGAATACTTGTAGGGGACCAAGTGTTGAGAAAAAGTGGTTTATTACGAATCAGCCACGGACCCCCTTTAAGCACGTTATTCATACCCTTTCTGTCTTCAAACTTGAAGAAGAAAAACCCATTCGAGTTCATCATAGTTTTCTGAAGACCATGTTTTTTCCAATTTGTTCTCACAAAATATTCAACAACCGGATAAGCAATTCTATCCCCCAGGAAGTAACCATAAAGAGTATTTGCTAACCTGTTGTTAACCTGACGAACAGAATCAATTGGTAGGACAACATCCACTCCATCCAATGAGATATCCGACTTTAGAGATCGAAAATTAATATTAGGGACTTGATCAGCCGACTCATTAGCATTCATTGCTGAGTTATCAACATTCTGATTTTGATTTTGAGTTGTCGAACCTAAATCCACCTTAACACCTCCTTGATCAGCTTGTTTGTTTGACACAACATTAGCATATGATTGATGTTGAGAATTAGCTCGGGAGCTAGGACTAACATCATTCAATGGAAGCACAAAAACTACTTTTCGTTTATCAAAAACCTTGGCATATTGCTGATTAGGAGAATCCGAACGACCAGTAGCGTGTTCAACATCATTCAATGGAAGCATAAAGGTTACCTTCTTATTCGGTTCAGAAACCCTAGCCGCCAAGAGGGATGTTTGTCTTGGCTCAAACAGTGTCCCGTCGATATTCCTGATTTTCCTTGAAAGAACGTCTGATTTATCTGCAATCTGATCATCCATAGCAACAGCCACAGATAACAATGCCGACACCGTAGATGAAACACCAAACCAATCAGAAAACGAAGAAGAAACGCCGATGAAATGCCGAAACCCTAAACTGAATATTTGCCGCTGAATATGATTTGCCGAACCCTAATTAGCAGCCGCAAATCCCTTCGACAATCAGGAATCAAATAAAAAATGAAACCCTAAATACAAATCCTAATCTTATTGCAACTGATTATCTTCTAAGGATCGATTGGTAAATCCTAAGATGATAACCAAGCTCAATCGAGAATAGGAGGATCAAAAACTGTTAGGGTTTCACGAGAATGCCCAGGTCGCCAAATTCGCCCAGAGAGACTTCATTCTCTTCATACATTGCTTTTACACACCATCTTCATCATCTTTGTTCTTGTGTTCTTCCCTAGCTTAAAGCTAGTTGTAAGTCCTTGTTTAACCTTTGTTCACTTCTATTTTGAATGGTTAAAAGATGTAGTAGGTTGATTATAACAAGAACACTAAAAGAACATGAACTAAAAGTTTAAACATAAGGTTTACATAAAGATGAAATATGATGAAGTGTCGTTAGTATGATGTTGTTTGGTATATGTTGATGCTTGCTTGTGATTAATAGAAATACGTTTTTGATCACTAAACATGTTAACGGAACAAATAGAACTTGCGTTAGAGCACTATAAGCTGAAAACAGCTTCTGTCCAAACATTTACAGCCAACTTCAGTTGGCTGTAAACAGGTGGATATTTATCGAAAAACTGATTTTCTTGAGTCTATAATGTGTTATTTCAAAATACGGTTCTGATGGCACTAGAATCATAATTTTTGGACTTCGTATGCTATTTTTAAAGGGTCGTTTTTCACAGCAGCAAAAGCTGCGTTTTTACTGCTGAAAATATGTGTTATGTTTTTGGTCATAACTTGAAACCTGTGTAGAATTAGGTCACGAAATTTGTACTGTAGATGGACACTGATGTCGTAGTAATTCTCCCACTGGAATTTCATAAATCGGACTTATGATGAATTTTAGATAAATTATTCCGTGGACTGCAGTCAGAAAGTGATGAATCTGATTGCAGTCAGGAAAATGATTTTTTATAAAATATTGGTAATGAATTGGATCCCGATACTTTTACAAAGTAATATTTGGATTGTTTAAAACACTCTGTAAAAGTTTGGTAATTTTTGGAATAAGTTAACTATTTTATTAAAATACCCGAAAACAGTCCAGTTTTGGATGTTCAAGCTGAAACAATATAACTAGTATTTTGCGTGTCTAAATGTCGGGTAGGTTATCTAAGAATGGTCTAACGTGTTATATGTCAATGAAAGTGTTATGTGCAATATCGTATGTTTGCTTTTGAATGGGTATAGATGGGATGTTTATATGGGCGTGAAATGTTAACGTGATTGCGTGCTATGTAATGGAAGTAGTGAGTAGATAAACCGTACGTAGGATACATGTTATGCATGCATGAGAAACTGATTGCTATCTGTACCTTATTAGGATGTGCTTGATTCCTGATTATTAGAGTAATTAATCTAACCGAGCAAACCAAGGTGAGTTCACACTCTTTATAAGGCACGGGATTCCCGGTGGTTGGGAATGGGTTAAAGAACTAAAACAGAACCTGCATATCCTCCTTGGGTAGGATATGTACCGCCATCCTCCATAGGTAGGATGCCAATATTAATCCTGCGTATTCTCCTTGGGTAGAATACGTACGTTCGTCCTCCTTGGGTAGGACAACAACCTTAAACTACTAGCCAAAGCTCTATTACCTAAGTCCCTCATTTTATATCGACTTAATCACCGAGGCCGATGGCGAGCGGGTCATTAGTTAATAGCGCTATTAGGTTTGACAAACCTCACACCGTGTCGTTCGAACGGGCGTGTACTAATGGATCAAGGCAAACTATCAATGATGATAGACATTGACCCAGGGCACAACTTACTTTCGTCAGTAGTCGATATGGTAACGGTCTAGTGGTTCATATGGGGAAGCCCCCACGGGTCATGGTTTGGGAAAGAAGGAATTGGTTAATCATATTTTCAACTATGGGGTAAAACCCACGGCAAGTAAGCCAACTAAACGAAAACCATGTTTTTGAAACAACTTAAAACGAACACCCAACTGTGAACTCACTCAACTTTGTTGTTGACTCGTTGTTACATGCCTTACAGGTCGTTAGATGCTTATGGAGCTTGCACGAGGAGGAGGTCGTTGTGGGATATGGACTGCTATGTCCCGTTCTGAACATTTAAACTTTATGAACTTATTTATGTTTTGGTTTTACGTCTTATGCTTCCGCTGTTTAATTTGAACTTGGTTATCTAGCTTTTGGTCACCAATTGTATTGTGGTTGGTTTTATTTACTTAATTACGTTGTTCAATATGATTGGTGGCTCGCTCCTGGTCATGTCACGCCTCCAAGCGGTGATACTCCGCATGGTGGATTTTGGGGGTGTGACAGAACGTACTGTTCACCACTTTGTTATCTGCGCGAGCCTCATTTGCATTCAGGTTAAAAGCTCTACCACGAGCCTGTGCTTGATTCGCATTTGCCAACCTCGGGCAGTTGTTCCTGTAGTGGGTCAGATCCCCACAATTGTAACACGAACCAGGTGGAAAGTGAGGTCGTGCAGGATTCTGAGCAGGGTTTTGTACTGCTTGGTTTTGAGCTGCCTGATTTTGGTTCGGAGCAAAACGGCAGGTGTTTGCAAGATGACCAGACTTGCCACAATTTGTGCCGATGCGAGATTGCAACTGTGGCTGGTGGTGGCTATTACATCTGTTGCACAGAGGTGCGTTACCAGCATACTACCTCTTGGCAGCAGGTTGTGCAGCCTGAATAGGAGCAGCCTGGTTAGTCTGAGCAGTGACAACGATATTCTTGGAAGACTCAGCCTTCTTACCCTTTTTCTCTTGGGTGCTATCAGACTGTTTTTGCTTCTTGTCACCTTTTCTGTGGAGTTTACCCTTTTTGACTTGCGATTCAGTAAGGGTTGCAGCTAGCTCAATGGCCCGTCGGACGGTAGTAGGGTTGCTGCCAGTGACAATATCCTGAACAGGATCGGGCAAACCGTCTATGTACTTCTCAATAGCCTTATCCAAAGGCGTGACCATTGTCGGACAGAGCAAGCTTAACTCCTCGTATCTGTCAGTGTAAGCCCGGTGTTCACCATTGTCTTGCTTCAAGTCATGGAACTCATTTTCAAGTGCCCTCTGCTTGTGACGAGAACAAAACTCTCTCATCATAAGAGCTCTAAGTTCCTCCCATGTTTGACCCAAAGCAATCTCAGCACCTCGGTTTCTCATTACCCCATTCCACCAGGTAAGAGCCCTCTTTTGGAATACACTCGAAGCAAACTCGACCTTACGGTTGTCAGGACACTGAACATGGCAAAAGGTGCTCTCAAGACTCTCAAACCACTGTAGGAGCCCAGTTGCTCCTTCAGAACCACTAAACTTGAGCGGTTTAGCCGAGTTAAAACTTTTGAAGTTGCACGGAGCAGGTGCATTAACATTGTTATTGTTGGCTTGGTTTATTTGAGTTATGAGATTCGGTAGCATAGCAGCCATCTGTTGTGCTATAATAGCTGCCAGCTCGGCATTGGGTTCCTGAACGTTACGTCGAGGAGGCATTCTAAAAGAGGAAACATGAGAGAAAACGAGTGAGATGATGTGATGAAAAATGAGATAACAAAAATATCAACAGAATGAAAGGATGGTGGTCATTTGTTCGTTACCTCGTGACAAACAGTCGACACATAGTGACAAATCAAAGTAAATGAGTCATAATAATGTATCACTGAAGACATACTCGCCTATAAGTGAACACTCACCCCAAGAGTTCCCAGGTAAGAGTGACTGGTCCGATACTGCGGATTTGTACGAACACTCTAGCCTTAGACAGAAAACTCAGGGTACAGGCATTCACTCTTCCAGTTTGCACGTGTTCACATTATTTAGACCCAAACTTTGACGAGATTTTGAAAACACAGAAGGCACAAAGCCAAAGATTAATCAAACTGGAAGGGTTCAAAACCTTATAATCAATCATCCAAGGATAGATGATTGATTTCAAAATCATTTTGGAAATTGTGTTCATGTTTTGGTAATCACCTAAGGATAGGTGACGGGTATTGTTTTAAGATCTAAACACAAGATGACTTGTGTTAGGGTCCTAGAAAGTTATAGTCTAGGTCAAAGCATTACTAATAACCTAATTCCCTATAACCATTGGCTCTGTTACCAACTCTTCTGTCACACCCCGACCGCGTAAAACAACAAACCACGGCGGAAACGTCGGGGAGTGGAGCGACAGGATTATTGTTTCAACAACCATGGTAATTAAAGTTATGTATTATTGATTAAAGTGTTTACATTGTTCTGGAATTTAACGAAAACATAAGATAATTAACTGTCTTTTAAGTCACTAAGGCCCGAGTCTGCCTAAGTGAAGCACAAACATCATCATGCATTAGCACTTGAAACACATGTAAAAATAGGTACGTCAGCATAAAAATGCCTGTGAGATACATAGGTTTTGTTTATGCAGGATTCATGACTTGTAGTTAAAAGAAGTATTTACAAAAATGTAGTCATGAACCTTGTAAAAATGTTTCTCCTTTTTAAATCATATGAAAATCGATGTGAAAATCAAATGATAATGAAAGGACAATGCATGGTTAAATGAATAACCAAGTAAAAGTGAATTTGTATAAAATGTGATGTTTGTAAAACAATGTCGTGTCCTTGTAAAGATGTTTCATGTCCTTGTCAAAGTGGTTTAGATAACGCAACAATGTGTAATACAATAAAAAGCACTTATATATAGGAAGTACCAGCGGCGTATCCACCATGCTTTTATCATATAACACATAGCCCCGTTACATAAATCACTTATCAATAACCAATCAAAATGTCTTGTTTAAAACCAATGTCAAATGTTTATGTGTAAACCATGTACAATGTCATGTGTGAAATGTATCATGTATAACCAAATGTAATGCATAGCAAGTAGAAAGTATCTACTCAAACTATGTGATAATGTCAATGTGAAAACAAATGTCATGTATGGTGAATAACTAGTAATTACTCAACCCCATAGGAAAATGTACAAAACAAGATTTTTGAATAAACCTAAGTTTAAATCAAATGTTATGTTTTGCAGAAAACAATGCTTTATGATTACAAACATTTATGCAGTAGTGTTAATCACATACATTCAAGCCTTGCGACTGTGGCGACAACCCCTTAAACAAATTAAAGGTTTATCTAAATCATGTATATCGGATTTTGTCATTCCCAACTTCCAAACAAACCTAGGAAGTCAGAAACGGGATTTGTCAAGTCCTATGGTACCATTACATACTACCAAGCGGCGTGATCAATGTTAATGAATGTATTATTGTCCCGATTAAACATACCAAATGTCATAACCAATGTAGCATGTGAAAACCATGTACTAAGTACATGGTGCAATTTGGGTCCGTTAAATGCCTTTCTTTCTCCTAGATTGATAGCGAATGGAGGATTCAGATTGTCGTCTACGGTTTCGGATATCTGGAGTGAAGGTAGGTGGATGTTGCCGATGCAATGGTTGGCCCGTTTCCCGATCCTCAATTATATGGGTGATGATAATCTGGTGGAAAATGCTCAAGATAAATGCTATTGGAAAACAGATAATCAGTTAATGAATTTCTCAACATCTATGGCCTGGAATACGATCAGAGCTCGAGATTTGGAGGTCAGCTGGAAGGATATTGTTTGGTTTGCTCAATGTATTCCTAAACATGCATTTCTTATTTGGTTGATTATGAGAAAGAAGCTGATGACTCAAGATAAAATGCTCGTTTGGAATCAAGCTAGGAACCAAAGTATGAACATGATGTGTTGTCTCCTTTGTTATAAAAACATTGACTCACATGACCACTTGTTCTTCGAGTGTGAGTACTCGGCCCAAGTCTGGTACATAGTTCGAAGCCAAGCTGATTTAGAGAACATTCCTCCGATCTGGCACAACATTGTAAGTGACATGCTTTGTAGAAAATCATCAAAGATGATCGCTAATGTGGTGGCTAAATTATGTGTTGCGGCTGCGGCTTATCATATCTGGAGGGAGAGAAATAAACGTTTATTTCACAATCATGCTAGGCCCCCTGAGGAGTTAGCACAACAGATTTTAGCTACTGTTCGTTATAAGCTCATGGGTTTGAAGTTCAAGGCCTCGGCTTCAGTGCAAAGGATGTTGGATAAATGGAACATTAGTGGGGATGCGGTCTTTGTTAGTATCGATCCGGCCTAGACTATGTTTAATTAGTTGTTGTTCGGTGGTTTCCTAGCGCTTGGTAGGCTAGTGGTTGTTTTTGTTTTTCGTGTTTTGTTTTGTTGATTTGGTTTACATAATTGGGGCATGTCCTAATTATGATCTAGTGTGGAACATTTCCATGCTACATGTTCTTATTTGGTTGTGAATATATATAAAATCACCGGGGTAACCCTTTACCCAAAAAAAAACCGTGTACTAAGTATGCCAAGTAAACATACATAGTGGAAATGTTCATGTAAAACAATGTGCTAGCATGCTCTGTAAACATACATAGCAGAAGTGTCATGTAAAACAATGTGTCCATATGCTAAGTAAACATATGCAACAAATGCGTAATAAATCAATGTGCTAGCATACTTAACATACATAGCAAAACATACTTGAAAGCATGTACTAGATATGTACTAGGTGAAACTAGCATGTTTATGTCATAAAACAAATTAAAACACATAAGTAACAAGTATGTACATGTGTATCACCCCAAAGTAATTGAAAGCGGTAAAAGAGGGGAACTATGTACTCACTTGGGATTGCTTATTAGTCTTGAGAATAAGACCAACTAAAGCTCCAAGGATCACGAATCAAACGGCACCTAATATAGGTAACTATGTTAATAATCGGATCCTAAATCGGGAGATAGGATAGAATGATGTTCTATAAATCAAATGAGTGTTTGAACTCATATGGTATGATTTAATAGAGCTAACATTCTGATTTGAAAGTCTACCTAAGTGCTTTTGACCCGTTTCGACCCATTATGGTAATATAAGCTACTATAATGTGTCGTTTGCGTAAAACTAAGGTCGGATGGTTATCTATGTGCTATGTCAAGTCTTACATGGCCAATTATGCCTAAACATGTTACGAAATCAGATTATATGTCCAAAACATGTTCACATATGCAAAATACAGATTTATGCTTCAAAAGGGCGTTTTGGTCATTTCCTATGGGCATACAAGCTACTTCACAAATAACTAACCAATCCTAAGTGATCATAAGGTATAACCTCAGAGGTTATTCCCTATGCAACTATGATCACTAAATCATGGTTGGTCGGATCCTAATGATCGACTAAACGGGTCGGGTTCGAATGTGTAAGCGGTTGTTTAGACCGCTTAACTTACGACCCTAAACAAGCACTAAACTAATAGTGACGAGTTAAACATGTCAAAACATGTTTAACTAACTTAGACAAATGATTTTCTTCTTAATGGTACTCAGAAGCCGACTACCAATACGGGGCCAAGCACTCCGAGTCAAGTAGTTCCTGATGATTAGTCTTGCAGCCTGGAATATAAGGGGGTTGAACCGCCCTCTGAAACAAAAGGAGGTTCGGCAGATTGTGAAGGAGAGTAATTTGAGTTTTTGTGCTATTTTAGAGTCACATGTTGATGTGGGTAACCTTAATAAAGTTTGTAAGTCTGTTTTTCGTAATTGGGACTGGACTTCGAATGGTGGCATATGTGATAAGGGTACTAGGATTATTATCGGCTGGAATCCGGATGTGCTTGAAGTTATGGTTCTGAATCAATCTTCGCAGGTTATGCATATTCAGATTAGATTTAAAAGTGACAAGAAGATGATGTTTTGCTCGATAGTTTATGCGGCTAACTATTATGTGACAAGAAGAGAATTATGGCAACAACTTTCTATGCATAAGGTGTTGGTTGGTAATCAGCCGTGGATAATCATGGGTGATTTTAATTCAGCTCTTAGTAGTGAAGACAATTCCATGGGAGCTTCTTCATTCTCGGCTGGTATGAGAGAGTTTCAAAATTGTGTTGATGATATAGAGGTTTTTGATATCAACCGATCAGGTCTTCACTTTACATGGAATCAAAAACCTAAGGTGGGAGTGGGATTGCTTAAGAAAATTGATAGAGTGTTGGGGAATACTCAGTTTGTGGTTGAGTATCCTAGTTCGGTTGCTTATTTTCACCCATACAGGTTGTCGGGCAGTGCCCTTGCATCCTTAAAATTCCTAAAGCGGAGGTCTGTAAACGTAAATCTTTTAAATTTGCTAATTTTCTGATTCACAAACCTGAATTTTTGGATATTGTGAAACAGTCATGGGAGTTGAATGTTGATGGTGTGCACCAGTTTTGGCTTGTAAAGAAGCTCAGGTTGCTTAAGGGTCCGCTTAGAGGCCTTCTTTTTAAACAGGGGAATTTACATCGAAAGGTTAATGAGCTTCGAGCTAAATTGGATGGTTTACAAAATCTTATAGATGCTGACCCGTCTAATGTAGACTTACGTGCTGAAGAATCTTCTATTACGCATGCTTATCAGGAAGCTTCTTTGGATGAGGAGCGGTTTATCAAGCAAAAATCTAAGGTAGATTGGTTACAAGCTGGTGATATGAATACGACATTCTTTCATTCGTCTCTTAAAACTAGGAATCATCGGAGTAGAATTGATGTCATAAAGGACTCGAGTGGCGTTTTGTATGAAGGTGAAAATGTGCACCAGCCTCTAGTGCAACACTATGAAAAATTTTTGGGGTGTCAGGGTGATATTTCACTCGTTCCTTCGCCTGAGCTTTTTGGTAATTCGTTGGATCCTGTAGTTGCTACTCATATGGTTCGTCAGGTCACGGCGGATGAAGTTCGTAAGGCTATGTTTTCGATTGGTATTGACAAAGCTCCAGGGCCAGACGGGTACTCTTCAGCTTTTTTCAAGGGAGCTTGGTCGGTTATCGGGGAAGATGTGTCAAATGCTGTTATTGATTTCTTTTCCTCTGGTAAGATTTTGCGTGAATTAAATCATACTCTTGTTGTCCTTGTGCCGAAAATTGCTACCCCATCTAGTGTTACAGACTACCGTCCTATAGCATGTTGCAATGTGTTATACAAATGTATTAGTAAGATTCTGGCGGATCGTTTTAAAGTGGCGCTGAATATGCTTGTTAATGTTAATCAGTCGGCTTTTGTCCCGGGTCGGAAAATTTCGGATAATATCTTACTCACTCAGGAGCTCATGCACAACTATCATAGAAACGTTGGCCCTCCGAGGTGTGCATTTACAGTAGACATTCAGAAAGCTTATGATACTGTTGATTGGAGATTCTTAAGGAGTGTGTTGCTTGGGTTTGGATTCGATATTAAGATGGTGGATTGGGTTATGACTTGTGTGTCAACGCCATCTTACTCTATCTGTGTTAATGGCAATGTTCATGGTTATTTCAGAGGGAAACGGGGGTTATGTCAAGGAGATCCAATATCTCCTTATCTGTTTACGTTGGTTATGGAGATTCTAACGGGTATTCTTAATCATGAAACTAGGATGGATGCATCATTCAGATTCCATAACAGATGTGAGAAGCAGCAGATTATTAATCTTTGTTTTGCAGATGATCTTTTTATGTTTGCTAGAGGAGATGTTGGTTCGGCGAAGTGTATAATGGCGGCTCTCTCTAAATTCACTAATATGTCTGGATTGGTTCCTAGCGTTCAGAAGAGCACGGTTTTCTTTTGTAATGTTCCCCAACAGGTAAAGAATGCTATTCTTAATGTTATGCCTTTTGTGGAAGGCTCCCTCCCAGTTAGATATTTGGGAGTTCCTCTTATCTCTACACGGCTTTTATATAAAGATTGTGGAGTCCTTGTTGAAAGACTAGAGAAGCGTATTTCGAACTGGAAGAACAAGCTGCTCTCTTTTGCGGGGCGGTTACAGCTTATTTTGGCGGTCCTCTCTTCTATGCACATTTACTGGTCGTCGGTCTTTATTTTACCATCTCGGGTGACTCATGATCTTGAAGCTAGAATGCGCAATTTTTTATGGAGTCAAGATAGCTCGTATCTAAAAGGGAGGGCAAAGGTTTCATGGAATTCTATTTGCACTCCAAAATATGAAGGAGGTTTGGGTATTAGACGTATAGGTGATGTGAACAAAGCGCTTATGGCAAATCATGTTTGGAGTGTTATTACTAAACGGAAGTCGCTTTGGGTCGAATGGGTACATGCCTATAAATTAAAAGGTAAGAGTTTCTGGATTGTTAAAATTCCCACCAACTGTTGTTGGAGCTGGAGAAAACTTCTCCAACTCCGGCCGATGATAAGAAACTATATGTGGACTTCGCTTGGAGATGGGAGATCTACGTCTGCTTGGTATGATTTTTGGAGTGTGGTAGGCCCTCTAGGTAATATATTGTCGCCCAGAACGATTACAAGTGCAGGTTTTAGACTGGAAGATTCTGTTGCGGATATTTATTTTGAGAATGGTTGGCAATGGCCCACGGCTTGGAGGGATGTGTTTCCTGTGCTTATTCAGTTGGATCAGGTCCAACCGGTTGCAGGTAAGCGAGATATTATTCAGTGGCGGGTGGGTGATATTGTTCATGAGATATCGGCTTCAAGTATTTGGGATTCTATTCGGTATAGAGAGCAGGAGGTCGAGTGGAGTAAAGTAGTCTGGTTTGCTCATTGCATCCCGAGACATTCTTTCTTATTGTGGCTGATTATGAGGAGGAAGCTTCTCACTCAAGATGTTATTCTTAGCTGGGATTTTTCGAGGAGAAAAAACATGAATATGATGTGCTGTTTACTTTGTTATGAGAATCATGATTCGCATGCGCATCTATTCTTTGAATGCAAATTCTCTACGCAGGTTTGGGAGATGGTTCGGATTAAAGCTGGTATGGATAATGTTAATTCGAAGTGGGATGTTATTGTTTCTTGGTTGATGGTCAGAGCTCGTTTAAAGTTAGCAGCGGATTATGTTAGTATACTTGTGGTGGCGGCTAGTGCTTACTTCATATGGCAGGAACGAAATTCTAGACTTTTTAAAAATCAGTTGAGACCTCCGGAGCAAGTTTATGAGGTGATTGTCAAGACAGTTCGATACAAGCTTATGGGAATGAAGTTGAAGCGGACGGATAGAGTTCGAAAGCTTCTTGGTGAATGGGAGATTGAAGTTAGTCACGAAGATGAAGCGGGTGGTTGATTAGTTGTTACTTCGTGTCTAGAGTTTAGTCTAGTTGTGTTTTATTTGGTAGTATGGACTTCTGTGGTTTTTCTTTTTTGTTTACTTTCATGAGGCATGTCTCATGATTGAACTAGTGTAGACTTTCTACGCTACTTGTTTTATTTGGTTGTGAATATATAGAATCACCGGGGTAACCCCTTTACCCAAATACAAGTATGTCACACCCCCAAAATACCACCTAGGGAAAGTCCCTGTTAGGCGTGTGACGTACCAACAACGAGCCACTAATTACATAGAACCCATTCAAGTTTATAATTAAAATTCCCAATTATTAATGAAAAATGTCATCAACAAGTTTAAATGAAAACCAACATGTTCAGCGGAAGCAAATAGTAAACCAAAGTTAAATTGTTTCAAAACCAATGTATAGCGTCAAGTATTCAATCACATGAATCTCTCCAGTCGACCCATGACCACTCCAGCTACTCCAGACAGCAAGTTCCCAAATCCAAAATATCTAACGACCTGCGAGCATGCAACAAGTGTATCAAACAACGCTGGTGAGCTCATAGTTTTTCGAAAACATTGGTTACCAAGTGTTTAGTTAATCCATTAAAATTTAAATTCGAAAGTAATGTTGATAATATCTCGATACTGAACAAGATGGCTCTTGATGTATGTTTTACCCATTCCCCAGAGCTCCTATCAAAGCACTGGGCCCGACTGGGTCATTAGTTCACACCCGCCCTCTCTCAGGAACGGGGTGAGGGTGCCAAACCTAAGTAGCGCTACCAACTAATACCCCGCTACCACCCACGATAGCAAAAGATGGGACTTAAAAGAT
>JARYGA010037929.1:0-86640 GCA_030545235.1 Helianthus tuberosus
GATCAACCATATCCAGATTCTTGTGGAGTAGTATAAAGGGTATGTTTGGTATGGAGCTTTTAGAAGTTTTTAAAAGCTTGTAGCTTTAAGCTTTTAAGAAAAAGTTCTACTAAAAAAAAAGTCTTGTTTGGTTGAAGGAGCTTGAAGCTTTTAGGTCAGGAGCTTGAAACTTTTGGTTGAACACTCCTACTAGTAGCGTTTAGAAGGAGCTACAAGCTTTTAGAGAAAATGACTATTTTAACCTCTAAAGATAATCAACTTTTAATGCACAAGCTTTTTAAATTTTTAGTTATGTCCATTTTGGTCATTTTATACATTTTATTAAAAGCTCCAGCTACTCTGCCAAACACCAAATATATTTAAAAAGGTACAACTACTAGCTATCAGCTTCCAGCCACCAGCTACTTTTGCCAAACATACCCAAAGTAGAGGTGCACAAATCGGGTTTTTTTTCTTCTAAAATCCAGGTTCGAGTACATACACGAGTTGGGTATGACCGGGTTTTAAATTTCGGGTATTGTCAACACCCGGGTCGGTTGGGGTCCGGGTACTGGCCAAGAAATCCATACCCTGTGTACCCGGGTTCGGGTTTTCTATACCCGGATATTAGAATACCCTATTTCCGGGGTCGGGTAGGGTTCGGGTATTGGTCGGTATGGTTCGGATTCGCGTATAGATCGAGTTTTTCGATTCATTTTTGGCATAAAACAAAGAAATATAATGGAAACCTCTATTTATAAATATTGTATGCCTTGAAATCTGCCCAAAAAGCCTCACAGAAACTCTAAATGATCATAAGACTGTTAAAAAACGTTCAAAAAAAGTTGTACACAATGGGTCCGGGTGTTTTTTGAACACGGTTACGGTTATTATGAAAACCCGGGTACTAATTATGCATACCCGGTCCCTACCCTACGGGTTTAAAAAACCCGGCTCAGGTTTAAAAAACCGGTTTTTCTGATACCAGGGTTCGGGTTTTTTGTGCACCTCTAGTATAAAGTGGAGAGAGAGAGAGAGAGAGAGTGCATCGTAAAGCGTGCACCTCAGACATATTGTTACTTTCGTTGCGTTCGTTCTACATCATCTTTGTTAATATAGAGTTTCGAGTTCTTGGTAGCACTGGTTATTAGTAGGGGTGAGCAGAAAACTGAAATAACCGAACCGTAACTGAAATAACCAAACGAAACAAAAACTGATTGTTCGATTTTCGGACTTTTAATAACCGAAAATTTTGGTTCGGTGTTCGGATAACCATTTTCAATAACCGAATATAAGTTATAATAGTAGGCCAAATCCATATATTTTTATGTTTAAGTTTAAGTTGTTTAATTGTTTAACCTATGCTATTAAGAATTATTAATTTTATTCTTGATTGTTAAAGATTTATAATAAGAACATTAACATGTTTATTTATCATTGAAATGATTTATTCATTGTTTACAATAAATAATAAAACTTAATATAAAAATTATATGATTTTCAAAGTATTATAAAAGAAAACAACTTAATAAAAACATTGGGGAAACATTAAAATAGATTAGAATGTTAGGTTTATGTGAACAGTATTAATTAAAAAAAAATTAAATATATTAACTTAAATGTAAAGATTTAAGAAAGATTCTTAAACTTTAAATTATATTTTTTAGTTTTGAATTTTACGTAATTTGTTTAAAAACCGAACCGTTGCTAAAATTGAAATAACCGAAACCGAAAAAACTTAAACCAAACGGTTTTCAAAAACCGAACTTTCAGTTACGGTTTCAGTTTTACCCAAAACTGAACCGAACCGTACACACCCTAGGCCCTAGTTATTAGTGTAGGTTATATTTACATATTCTCATGTTGATAATCTTTTAAACGTTGAGGGTCTGTTTGGTATGGGGTAATGGAATGGACGAAAGAATGGAATGGACGAGGTAATGGAATGGACGAGGGAATGCAATGGATCATTACCATTCCATATCTTGTTTGGTTACCATGTGAATGAAATGAATTATTATTGTGTATTGTTCGGTAGGCAAGAAAAACGGAGTAATAAAATTAGCGGTGAGTGGTGGTGGTGGTCGGTGGTAGTGATTGTGGGTGGTTATAGGTGGCGGTGGTGGGTGTCGGCGGTGGCGATGGGTGGTGGTGGTGGCGGCGAGTGGCGGTGCGGCGGTGACGACGAGTGGTGGTGGCGACAAGGTGGCCATTGGTGGTGCGTGGCAGCAAAGGTGGCGGTTGGTGGCGGCGGTGGCGCTTGGTGGTGGTGGTGGCGTCGACGATGGTGGTGGGCAGCGGCGGCGAGTGGCGTGGCGGTTGGTCGCAGCTGTGGGTGATAACATTGGCGAGTGGGTGGCGGCGGCGGTGGTGGCTATCGGGGTGAGGTGGTGGCGGGTGGCGGCGATGGCGTCGATGGTGGGTGGTGGTGGTGGTGGGTTGTGGCGAAGGTCGTGGGTTATGGTGTTGTTGATGAATGGTGCAAGAGGGGATGGAATGGAAAAAAACATGAGGGGTGGAAGGAATGATTTTGAGGGAATGGAATGCCTTTTGGAATGAGTGATTCTATTCCATTGACCAAACAAACACTCTTTTTTTCATTCCCTCATAATCATTCATTCCATTTCGCCTCTCATTCCTGCATGACAAACACTACCTAAGTGTTGAAGATTTGTGTTACTCTTGATTTCAAAGGTTTATCATGTTTTCTCATATTTATAAATAAAAAGATGGGGTTAAGAAATAAAAAAAAAATTCTTCTTAAACAAAGGGGTATTTTTTTAATGTTAATAAAATCAGTATGAAATTACATTTTTAATTGTTTATTATTTACATTAAACTAATTTTTTAAAAATGTTTAGTGAGTCCAAGGAACTCCACTTTTCACCTCTGTGTTCTAGAGTTTACTAATGGGAGGAAAGGAAAAGAAACAAAAAGAAAGTAAAAATATTTTGTGTTCCAGAGTTTCATTTAAGGAAGGAAAAGAAAGGAAAATAAAACAGGTGTTCCCGAGTTTCATTTAAGGAAGGATTAGAAAGGAAGTCAAAGGAAAACTAGGCTAAATTCTTTAGTATTTTATATCCTTCCGATTTGGAAGGAAATGGGGGGAAAGACATCTTTTTTTTCCTTTCCCGTCCTTTCCTTTCTCACTTTTACTTTCTTTTCTTTTTCTACGTTAAGTTAACTCGGAAACATAGAGTTAAGGAAATATAAGGGAATAAAGAGGTGGCGTCCAATGAATGATTGGTGGTTAGCTAAGGAAAGTGAGAGATATTCAAAGATTAACCCACCAAGCCTAATGCAAATAACACACAACGTCTCTTTATCGCATTAACACCATCATATGCCAACCCAGATTCAAAACACACACACCGTCTCTTTATCGCATTAACACCATCATATGCCACTAACACCAACAACAAAAATCATCTTCTTATGTTGTACCATATTCTACTATATCTTAAATTACAAAGTCGGTGGCTTTTGCCATCGATAACTTCTCCCTAAAAAGGCGACTTAACTACGATACTGCCATCCGTTTGTACCGTCTTTTGTCCTTATCTGCTTTGTAAGAAGAATCAAGAATGTGAAGACTAAAAAGCAAAACCGTGGTCAAACGCAGCAATTCTCAAGAAAATCGATTCTCAAATTACGCCCGATCTAAAATAAAAAAACAATCAGACATATACCGAATCGGTAGCACTAAGGTCAACGTCATCTGCAGCGGTGCAGCGGACGAACGTGACGGAGATCCGTGGAGTTTTAACAAAACTTAATCGAAAACCTAACCGATCTGGTGGTCGGAGATTTAATAAATATAAAAAACCGATCCTAACCAGCCACCATTGGTACTTCTCCTAACCTCCGTTTTTGCCAACCACCTCTTAACCTCCGACAATCGCCAACCGCGGCGACTAGGCTATCTGAACGACCGAGAGAGAATATACAGAATCGGAGACGATAATGACAAGTAGCCACCGCTGTCGCCGGAACCCTAAAAGGTTTGTCATAGCAGCGGCGGTTTTACACTCGAATCGCCTCCTTCGTTCCCGATCTACAGCATGCGACAACCGTCGAGCCGTTGTCACTTGTCGCCGCTTAACGACGGAACCCTAAAAGGTCTGTGTTGTGGCATGAGTCTCGAGACGAAACAACGTGTTCGTCTAGAATTATGGTGTTGTACGCGGTGGTGAGGGAGACTAAGCGGTTTAGATGTTGGTGATAGATTAAAGGGGTTGATAACATAACTGGTGATGTGAAGGTGAAACGGTGGCCATGGTGGTGAACTGGAAAGATGGGATGAAGAAAAACCAGAATAAAAAATGTTGAGATAGTGGTCTGGTAATCTAAATCCATGGGTTGTGAAGGTTTTTAACCAAATTCAAAGTCAACTTTATGTAATTATCGACAGGACAGTACACCTACTATTAGAAATTAGCAAATGTTATTTTAAAATAAATATATTTATATGTTTACATTAATAGGTATGTGATTTGGTTTTGAAAAGTATGTGTTATAATGTATGTGTTATAATATAACACATTTTATGAGAAAATTGATTTTTCATGTATTTTCTTTTAAGAGTAAATTACTTTTTGAGTATTTGTATTTTAGTTGTTTTAACTATTTGAGTCTAAAATCAAAATGTTTAATCCCTTGAGTCCCTAGACACTTTTTTATAACCATTTGAGTCTAAATTTTAACCTTTTGAGTCCAACCGTTATAAAATTGGACTCAAACCGTTATAAAATGAACAAAATTGGACTCAAAACATTATAAATAAATGGCTAGGGACTCAGGGCGTTAAACTTTTTTATTTTGGACTCAAGTGGTTAAAACCACTAAAACATGGTGGTGTTGATAAATAATTCACACCAAAAGCTGCATGGTGGTGCTGGTAAATACGATTTTGGATAACATATCAGTCATGGGCTTGATCACTATTCCTTCCAACTATTTTTCTTTTTGCTTTTTTTATTCTTTTTCCTTTCCTTATAATTTCTTCAACTAAATTGCTTTTCTCAGATTCGTATACTGCGTCATTCAGGAATGATAATGTTTTCTATATATCTTTGTTTACATGCACCATGCTCTTTAGCCACCTACAAAGTCTAACCGCTAAGCTTTCACGCAATGCCGCATATTTGTGTGTTTTAATGTTTTACGCACATGGTTAAAAACTTTGTATTATACACCTTTAAGTAATTGTCTTTTAGTCATTGTGTTTTACGAATTATGTGTAGCGTATTATGTCTCACGCATTGTGTTTTACACTTCGTATGTGACTACACGGTTCAACCCGCCGTGCGCCGCCGCAACGCGCGACGGGCAACATACTAGTATGTTATGAATTCAAACCATTACAAGGTAAGAGATTTGTTCCATATTGGTTGTGTGGGCAATTAATGTGAGGTTTAAATATCAGACTAGTCTTTTGGGTTAAGCTCTCTTGTTGGTATGTAACATTAGTATCAAAGCCAAACTCGGAGTGTTGGCCTGGAAAGAGCCAAGCATCATCAACGAGGTCGTGTACAACGAGAACGTTGGCCCTCCTTTATGAATTCAAACCATTACAAGGTAAGAGATTTGTTCCATATTGGTTGTGTGGGCAATTAATGTGAGGTTTAAATATCAGACTAGTCTTTTGGGTTAAGCTCTCTTGTTGGTATGTAACATTAGTATCAAAGCCAAACTCGGAGTGTTGGCCTGGAAAGAGCCAAGCATCATCAACGAGGTCGTGTACAACGAGAACGTTGGCCCTTAAGGAGGATCGGTTGTTAGGGTGAGGGTATGGTTAATCACTCTAGGGTTACCCGCGCTCTGCAGCGGGCTACCATAAATTTGGTCGGTATCATTTCGGTTAGACACTTGGACTAATTAATGGATGTTCAGAGGTTAAGGGAAAAATCTTGATAAATACGGGTGTAGCCAGTGGCGGAACTAGAAGAAAAATTCAGGAGTTTCCTGATTTTTTTTATCTAAGGTCATACATAAGAATTCTAGAGCCCCTAGGTCCCAAAAATAGGCCCTTGAAATTTTTTCTTTTGTTTGGTCATTGCTGTGCGGCTAGTAAATATATAATTACTAGGTTACAAACGCTTGTTCAAATTTTTTGAAAAAAAAAAAACGCCCAAGAGGGCGGTTACCGAGCGTGGATGGGGCGTTTTTTAAGGGAAAAACACCAAAAACCCACACTACGGAAAATGCTTTTAGTAAAGTTGATTCCGTGCAATCGACATCCGTGAGAGGTCTCCCTATATACACACAAGTGTCCTAATGAAAATGATTTGGGAAAACACAAAGATAACAACGCGATAACAGCAACCTTCGACATGAGAGCGACATGAAGATGCAACTTAACACATTAAATTAAATTTTGCACTAGCATCATTGAATATCGAATGGTATCCAACTTCAAAAAGTCACAAGATGAAGTGCACCACGAAGGAAAGATTCTCTCTACCCTCTTGTGTAACATTGCTTAAGCATGAAGGCATAACTCATGGTAAGGTTATTCATCATATTTTGTGCATCCTTTCATTTAAATAGATCCAACTAAACACAATAGAGTACAATTACTTTATTCTATTAAAATGTTATGACTGCTCAAACTACGGGTGTCGAAATGAAATAGTCCAACCTAAAACACGACTCTTATCAAACTTAAAAAGATATTAACTCAAACATGAAAATCAAAATGACATTTCGGTTAGATCATTGAATACATTTAAAAAAAAGATAAAGACAATCAACCTAAGCCGAAATCCTGGTCAGCACCCCTACTACCAAATCCCTAATTTGTATTCAAGAACACATGATTCAACAATTCCCTTAAAACCAAAACACAATCTAGACTAGCATTAATATTATTGATTCTTATATTCACAAGAATTTGTTACAAGTAATTCACATCACATGCAAGGTAAATAAATATATAAACTAAGAAATGCTTATACTAACTCTTTTATAACAGTTTAAAACATTTGTACAAAGTGTCGGATAAGCTAAATACACAAATTAATCTAATCTAATCAGTGTACAATTCACAAAATATTGTGTTTTATCCAACAATACTTTGTCAATGTCAATAACTTGACCTCTTTATGTCACGATGCATAACTTGTGTTATAAAATAACACAAATGTGAATGTAATTCAATGCGGACTGAATACTTATCGTTTTCTTGACTCTTTGCATCTAATATAGAGTATACTTGTCCCTAACTTGAAACTGAGATTTAGAGCTTTTGACATCACGATGTATGACTTTGTATTAAGTGTCAATAAACATGTGAAGGTAGTTCAATCCCGCTAACACCATTATGAAGGTAGTCTAGTCCACTTTAAACTCATGTTATACGCTCACCACAATTTACAACACATGAAGGTTTGTTCACCTTATCAGATCTTGTATTTCTCATTCCATCATCAAAACCTCTGAATGTAACACTCATCTCTGTAACTGATGATGACAAGTTGCCACCACCATTATCATCACCAAACAGATAGTGCATAATCCTGTTTATAAATTTATAAAATCAGATTTGAATATCTTTTACAATTACAACACACAAATCTTGATTAGGTTTATAAATTTCAACCGGTCAAAAAGTCAAAGCCCAAATAAACCAACATGGGTACCGTTTCATTATTCAAATCAATACATATAATCAATAAATCACTAGATCTAGAACTTGGCGAAATATGAAATAAAATTCAGACTTTTAACATAACGATATGAAGCATAATAAGTTAATCATAGTTAATCGATGGAAAGTAAAGATACCTAGCGAGTGGGATACTGACGATTGACTGGTTGAGCTCCGGCGTGGTGGATGATGATGGCCGGCCGGTGGTCGGAAAAAGGCATGCGAGTGGGTACGATTGTGGAGAAGTTGTGTTAGGGCGGCTAGGGCTTTACCAAAATAAAAGAGTATTTATAATGAGGGAATATAACTTTAAAGTAGAGTAAAATGCACGGATAGTCCCTGTGGTTTGGTGAAATTTCACCTTTAGTCCCCAACTTTTCAGAATTACACTCTTAGTCCCTGTGGTTTGACAAGTTGTTACTCGGATAGTCCCTAAAGCGGATGAAGGTTACTCGGATAGTCCCTGTGGTTTGACAAGTTGTTACTCGGATAGTCCTTGTCATTTCACACCCATTTAACCAGAAAAACTAACCTCCATCCGCTTTGGGGACTATCCGAGTAACAACTTGTCAAACCACAGGGACTAAGAGTGTAATTTTGAAAAGTTGGGGACTAAAGGTGAAATTTCACCAAACCACAAGGACTATCCGTGCATTTTACTCTTTAAAGCAAGAAAAAGTTTATATAAGAGTAAATTACAATTTTGGCCCTTGTGGTTATATTATTTTTATCATTTTAGCCTAAAAAAATTCTTTTAACATCTGAGCCTCCAACGTCTTTTTTTCTAACCCTTTTGGCCCCAATTACTAACTTCATTCATTTACTTGGTTAAAACTAGTAATGTGCCTCTCACATAAGAGGCATTTATGTCAATTCACCAACCTATTATAAATCCTTCAATAAATAAATAAATAAATAAATAAATTGCATCCATATATCTTCATCTTCTTCAATTAAACATCAACCATATCCAGATCTCAAGACCACCTTTTCCCAATTCAAAACCACCGTTGCTAAACTCTCACACGCCTTCAACACCTAACTGGCATCACCAAAAGTGATGTTGTTCTAATCCTCGCCCCAAATTCAATCCAATACCCAGTTACAGTGTACTCCATCATATCCCTTGGTGCCATTGTCACCACAGTTAATCCTCAACACACTATTGGATAGATATCCAAACAAATTAAAGATTCTAACCTAAAAGTTATTATCATCGTTCAAGATTTGTATGAAAACGTTGCAAACTTTGGGCTGTATGAAAAAGGGTGTTTTCGGATTTGTATGAAAAAGTCCATGATTGATTTTGGAGTTTATAATCTATTGAATGATATTGCTTGATGAGTTTGAGATCTAGAGATATGGTTGACGCTTAATTGAAGAAGATGAAGAGACTTGAGATCTGGAGATATGGTTGTAACTTGTAAGAAAAACCAAAGGGCATAGATGGAAATAAGGTTGTCGGTGACTAAAATGATTTGATGTGCTGAGGCCATATATTTTTTTGACCATATGTGTTTAGGTGATCGAGAAATGGATGATGTGTCACACCCCAACCGATGGCGGAATCATCGGGACGCGACACTAGGCGAACCAGATTGCTCAAGAGAATCTATAACAACTATTTAATGACAATATTTAAAAGGTTCATTATCCCATACTAATAAACAAATATTTCAACAAACAGTCATAACGGAGTTCACATCTCTCAAACAAAAACAAGTCTGTTTAACTAACATCCATCAACCTGTCACATACGTTAAAATAAAAGTCAATACAAAAAATGTAAAGGTGAGTACACAAGTTTAGCATAGATATAGTATAAAAGCGTTTACGCATAACCACATGACTGCGAGTAGAGTATGCGCGACACATGTTCACCGAAGCGAACACGTGAAGTAAATATGTGATCCTTAACAACCCCTGAATAAACAGGTACTGAGTCCAAACTATAGTACTATCGTTGCTAAGGGGCATCACTGTGTAACATAGCAACAAGTATTCAACTAATCACGTATAAAATGCGAGTGCAGTTAGCGATTGGTAAAGCGTTTAAGTGTTGTGTTTTTTATAGAGAATGTATGTAACACCCAAAAGTGCGTTAAATGAAAAGGGGTCGAGTATACTCATTGTGCGTGTTTAATAGCTAAACACTGTCTGGATTGGATGAAGGGAGCGTTGGATTAGCCTGCATACGGGAATAGAAGCATAAGTCTTCCAAGTGTTGATACGGTCGAAATCGGAGTGTCGGGTGGGATTGGATGTTCCACAGTCAATTCGGTAGGATGGACATAGTCCATAAAGACGGATGGGTTGGGTCCATTCGGACGGATGGGCTTTGGCCATTCGGACGGATGGCCTTGGTTCATTCGGACGGATAGGCTTAGTCCATTCGTACGGATGGGCTACCTTGTTGGAGCGAAAAACGATATGACGTATAACTGGTGTTTTAAAATAAAAAGAAAATGATTCGGTGGGGTAAAAGAGTCTATCCGGACAGATGGACACGCTCCATTCGGACGGATGGATTGTGATTATTTTTTGAACTGACAAATTCATTGAAGTTTCGATTAAAAATGTTTTAATTAATGAAGACGGTTATGATAACGGAATCAAGAAACATCAAGCCCAGTCCATTCGGACGGATGGGCTTAACCCATTCGAACGAAAGTGTTGTTCTTGATGGTAATTCATGTTTGACCCATTAATCGTACCATCTTCTTGGTGGAAATCAACCATAGAACCAGCTCTTCGACAATGAGAGGTGTCGAGAGTCTGACGGGTTTCCGATTCCATCAACATTGCATACAAATCAACGAGAAGTTCATAAATGAGTTGTAAAATGTGATAATATTTTAGATCTTGATCCAATCCCGATTAAATGATGCTCCACAACAGTTTGCCTAGGCAAAACGAGTGGAAACCATCCTCGAGATATGTAGAATCAATGATTTAAGAAAAAGTTGATGTGTGGGTGTGTGATTTGATTAAAGAAGATGGAGTAGGAGTAGAATGGATGAAAATCGGAAGGGAATGCTTACAATAAGTCTCGTTCGCAGCTGGAATCTTGAGAGCGGATGAGAGGATTAGAAGAGTTGAAATAAAGACACAAAACCTCTATTTATAGTTGAGGGTGTCACACCCCAACCGATGGCGAAATCATCGGGGCGTGGCACTGAGCGAAACAGATTCTCAAAAAGAATCCATAACGACTATCAATGACAATATTTATAAGGTTTAACATCCCATACGAGTAAACAAATAAAGCATCAACAGTCATTACAGATGCTCAGTCTCAAAACAAATCCTTTCCGACAACTCAGATTTTATTTAGTGGGTTTCTAAACTTCCTAACTTGATTCAGCATAGCATAACATCCAATCAACCTGTCACATACGTTAAAATAAAAGTCAATACATAAAGTAAAGGTGAGTACACAAGTTTGTATAATAATAATAATAATAATAATAATAATAATAAAAGCGTTTACGCATTGCCATCATGTAACACGTAATGGGCGAAGCATGTAACTATCAACAATGATACAACCTAACCACGAGACTGCGTTGTAGAGTATGCGCGACACATGTTCAGCGAACACGTGAAGTAAAGTAATGTGATCCCTAGCAACCCCTGTTCACAACAGGTGCTGAGTCCAAACTATAGTACTATCGTTGCTAGAGGCGGTCTAGTGTAAGAATGTATAAGCATAGTAACAAGCATTCAACAGATCAGGTATAGCATGCGGGAGCGGTTAGCGTTTATAAAGTGTTTGCGTTGTGTGTTGTGTTTTAATATAGAACGTATGTAACACCCAAAAGTGCGTTAAAAGAAATGGGTTCGAGTATACTCACAGTGTGTGTTTATCGAGTAAACACAATCTGGATTGGATTTAAGGGAGCGCGTTGGGTCAGCCTGTGCACGAAAACATAAGCATAAGTCTTTTTCAGGGTTGAATGGTTGTAATCAGAGTGTCGAGTGGGGTAATAAGTGTTCAAAAGTTTATCCGAACGGATGGTCATCCGAGAGGATGGCCATTCGAACGGATGGCCATTCGAATAGTGCGTGATTGTTTGTGAAACTTTAAAATTTGGAGTTTAGTTAAAAGTGTTTAAACAATGGAAATTATAAAGGTCAGGTCATCCAAACGGATGGTCATCCGGACGGATGGCCATTCGAGCGGGTGATCTGCAGTTGAAGTTTTGTAAAATTTTCTAAGTAAAAGTTTTTCTGAGCCAACGGGGACGACGTGATGACGTGTCAAACAACGGAATATACCAAGTCCAGTTCATTCGGCCGGATGGTCTCAGCCCATTCGGACAGATGCGCTGTTCTTGATGAAGATTCATGTTTGACCCGTAAATCGGTCCATCTCTCCGGTGAAAATCCGTTTTCAAGCCGGCTCTCAACTAAGGAATATGCCAAGAGTCTGATTGAGTCCAGATTCCTTCCATTTTGTGTAAGAATCGAAGAAAAGTTCAAAATAAGTTGAAAAGTGTGGAAATCATTCATAACTTAGTTGAAAAGTGTGAAATCCTTTAGATCTTGAACCAATCTTGATCAAATGGTGCTCCATAACAGTTTGCATAAACAAAACGAGTGGAAACCACCTTCAAGAGGTCCAAATCAGGCGATTTCGAGAGAAGGTTTAAGTGTGTGTGTGATTTTTGATGAAGAAGATGGTGTAGAAGTGATTGGTGTGAGAACAGACATAAAACCGATAATTTCTGTACAATTTAATTTATACTTGATAACTGCAATTATGTGCTTAAATGTTAACATTGTCTGATTACATGCTATACTTGTGAATTCATGCACGTTTTATACTACAAATATTGCTTTATGCATTAATGATAGCGTTGCATCAGAAATACTAGTAAACTCACCGGTAAGACACATTGTGTCAACGATTCTGCAGAAAGCAGTCAGACAATAGAATTGGGGCCTAGGAGTAGGTCTAAAGTATAAAATACATGTAAACCCAAGAGTATATACAAGGGTTAACTTATAGACTTTCCGGAAGCTAAAATACGCACTGAAAAGCACCCGAAACACACTTTAAATGCTGAATTTCATAAATTTCAGCAAAATTCAGCATTTTATTGAGTTAGTAACATGTAAAAATATGACTAATTGGTCCGGAATACCTTCCTAGTGTCGGGAATTAAAAGTGTCACAAAAGAGTACTTAAAGGACACTAAACGGTGCAATTTAGCACTTTAACAAACCGGTATCTAACCGAACAACCGGACATTACCCGAAATATCAAAATATTACTAGAAGCATTGTTTTAATGTTTGTGAGCTAGTTATGATCCCCGAACACCATAACACCCCTTATAACAGAATAACACATTAAATCCCTAAACATTATATTTGAAAACTAACTTATTTATGAAATTAGTGATTGAAATTTACACTTTACCCCCCCCCCTTTAAAAGTGGACGGTCATGGGAGGCCCCACCTTTGATCTTGTGTAATCTTTCCCTTGATTCACCAAGATCCCATTTGATTTTCCTTGGATTCATTTAGATATTAGGAGATCTTATGAAGATTTACTAGTGATCTTGTCTTGTACTATAAGAACACTTAATCTCCCTCATTCCCTTATACACTAAACACCCACCACTTTCTTCTCTCCCTCTCCTTGGCTCACGGCTGAAACCACCATCAACACCACCATCATCTTCAACTCAAGTTCAACCAATCTCAAGTGTACACAAGGTGCAATAAGGGTTACAAACAAGCTTGGTGTTCTTGGAGATTGAAGGACCTTCTTCTTTTGCTTTTATCCAACCCATTTATCATCTTCAACATCAAGTGTTCTTCCCTAGCCTTGTGCTAGTTGTAAGACTCTCATAACCCTTTGGTATTTCATATTTAGTTGGTTAAAAAATGATGAACAATGATAAACTTGATGAACACAAAAGAACATGATCATGATACTTTAACATAAGCTTAAATACATAAGAATACATGTAAATGATGATGATTTGCTTCTTGATGAGTGATGATTTGTGTTAGTGATGTTAGACATCATAAGAAACCTACTAGATTGTGATTAAACACATGATATAGTAAGTTAAAGTGGTGATCTTGTGAAAGACCAAGATCATCATGCTTTATGTCTTCATGAACTTGAATGATGAAATTGGTTTTCATATGTAAGGATGATTTAAACAAAATACAAATCTTGTAAATAGATGATTACAAAAATAATTTTCTCAAGAAATCAAGTTTATTTATAAGATTTACAAAGTCATCGTTTCTAAGTAAACTAATTATATTTTTAGTGTTTAAACAAGACTAGAAACATGTTTGTAACAAGAAAAATACAAGAGAAATATTTTTAGAAAAATCATCTTACAAGTTGTAAATGACCAAATCTTTTAAGAATGTGATTTACAAAAAAATAAATATGTTTTAAAGGTTAACTAAACCAACTATATAACATGGTAAGTTACTACAAGTTTTTACAAAAACTTCAAGTTCATGATATAGTGTAATTTACTTGATTTTGACAATCGGTAAGTGTTGAATGAGTTGATGATTGTTTGTGATGATTTTAAAAGAAAATAAACACATGTTTTGAAAACATGGGAAACCTCCATTTTAGGGGAAACTATGTCAAAATTTCTGTAAAATTTTGACGCTTAGAAAAATATAAGTTTTGGTGAAAATTATTCCCTAAAAATTCACCTAAAAATACTTACCAAGGTTTCCCTAATTTTTTTATGTAAACTTCAAGTTAAGAAATGATGATTTCTTCATGATAAAAATTGATATTAATTATGTATATTTTTGAGAAAGATATATATATATATTTATTGATCACCAAATTTTGTGCTAAGTGTATGTAGTATGTATTATACGTAAATAGTGTATTAGGACTTGAAAATACACTAAATACTCCTAAGGAGTAAAGATACAAAAATACACATACAACATGCTTAGACAAATACAAGAGAATATATTTATGAAAATATATTGCTTGATAGATTATGTAACTTAGACGAGTTACGAACTTAAAATGAAGTTTTGGACGAAAATACATAACTCGGGTGAAAAGTACAAGATACTTATATTTATTTTCGAGAAAATAATATAAGCAAGATACATAGTTAAAAATAAAAGTTATTTTTAACAACAAGAATACATACATAAAAAATGGTGACTTGTACTTGTGCGATACAAGTCTAGTGACTAACGTTAATAAAACATGTATAGGTCACGACGCTATATAAGCAAACCCGGTGAAGTTTACGGCGCAAGAAACGCAAAGTTGTGAGTTCATGCTCCCCCTTTTCTTTTAACTGTTTTTAGTTTTATAACTTCGGGGGTGAAGTACATGTTACTAAATGTTTACAGACAAGTGAGTTCATGTCCCCACTTTTAATATTTTACATACTTTTTAAACTTGGGGAAAATACATGTGTTATGGTATGCTGGATACAAAGACTAAGGAATGATACTTTAAATAGTGTCACGAATAGGGTACCAGAAGCACCATTAATCAACAATATACCTAGACCGCAGAACAAAAGGTTAGATCTAATGGGTTTTCGGGCAGCCACACTCTTGGTGATAACTAGTACCAAGTAGTGCTTTTGTGTCTCAGTCGTGAATCGACAACTAGAAAAATGCCTATGGTTTAGATGCTTCCTATGTCATGTCACATGTTAATGGATTTGCAACCCATTAAAAATCTCGATACATACAGAATTACTTGATTTCTACAAATTACATACCACGTTTTTCATACAAAGTATACAAACGTTCAATACAAAAACTGCATGAATTCACACCAACATTATGTTGACGATTTTCCAAAAACTCACATGTATTTCAGGTAACTAAAGTGGATGTGCGCGCGGTCATACTCTTGCTCTTGGATGTTGTTTATGTTTATCGTTGAATAAAGTTGTAAACTTTTCAGACAATATGCTGTTTTGTGATGTAAACACTAAACCTATGTTTTCAGTTACGTAATGTTATTGGTATTTGAAGTTATTTTTATGAGCATGTAGTATGTTTACCATTCGTATGCAATGAGAACCTTTCATGATCACACCTCGTACTTCCGCCTTAGAAAGGGGTGTGACAGATTGGTATCAAAGCTGTGATTGTAGTGAACCAGGATTCCTTCTCGAGTCTAGTCTACAATCTTTAGGATCCTTTCACGAAAACAATGTTTCAAAAAGTTTTCATTGCATAAAACTTTCCGCGACATCCACTACTTGAAACTGTTTACAAAGAGTCAAGTGAAGACACTACGAGACTTAGGGTGCATTGGAGTAGCACTTGTCGTTGACTAGAAATTACTTGCAACTATGTGTGATAGTTGATATACACATATGCTAGAAATAGAATATCTCAGGTATACGTGACTTTACCTGAAAGCAGTGGCCTATCTGAAGGAAGTGATCCGATGATGAAACGAACTGTGCGGACTGTGCAAGTACTTACGTAATTATGGATGCATACATAATTATGGAATTCAGTGCACATAAACCACAACAAGTCTTGTCACGTATCATAAGAGATTCCTTCAAATACAAGAGAAGGTCAAACACGAACACCCTTCCCCCAGCCTATTAAATACTCTATTGGAGTAATAATTTAGGGTATAAAGACAAGAACCGCCAATGTGAAGTAAGATATTTTGTTCTTTACATATGTTAAACTTGTACTATGGGGGTGATGTAACCCTTATGCATTTTGTTTACTTCGCGAACAATGATGTAACAAGTTGTTCTGATATGTGTAAAGACTCGGTGAATATCTTATGACACACCAGTATTTATCTATTTATGCATGCTTGTTACTGTATAAATTGATTTATACGCTTGGCGGATTGTTTGATGTCACTTATGTGGGTATATATCTGTGTATATATACTACTACTGTCTCGTATGACGATATCAAACAAATGTCTAACCCTGCTGTGTTGTGTTCTTTCAGAACATGGCACCTAGGAGAACTGTGAACAATCAGGATTCTGATCAACCCCCTCCTCCTCTTCTACCGAGGACTGCTAAAGAACTGAATGCCCTACTGGAAGAAAGGATCTCCGCAGCTATCACTCAATACGAGGCGAACCGCACCGAACAAAGTGGAGGACCAAGCAATGCTAGGCGTAATGGGCAGGGAGATACATCTGGAGGAAACTCAGCTCAAGGCTGCACTTTCAAGCAATTTCTCGACTGCAAGCCGCTGAACTACGATGGCACTGGAGGTGCAGTGGCGTTTGTACGCTGGACGGAGAAGACTGATGCCACTATCCATATGAGCAAGTGTACCGCGGATCAGCAAGTCACTTTTGCTATGGGGTTGTTTGTTGATGAAGCTCTGACTTGGTGGAATTTGCATGTCCAAACTCTGGGTGATGATGCTGCGTACGGCATGACGTGGGATGAACTAAAGGAACGTATGAGAGAAAAGTATTGCTCACGTGCTGAACACCAAAGGTTGGAGACTGAGTTCTGGCACTTGACCATGGAAGGTGCTGACATTACTGGTTATACCCGAAGGTTCCATGATTTGTCAAGAGTGATCCCCTATATGGTGACTCTTGAATTTAAGCGTGTTGAACGCTACATCTGGGGATTGGCACCGGAATTCCGCAGCTTGGTGACTGCAGCAAAACCCGAAACTATCACTCAGGCTGTAACTCTGACTGTCAGCCTTACTGAAGATGCTGTTCATATGAAGAAGTTATCGCTGAACCCTACTGAAAAGACCGAGACGCATGCTGAGTCGTCTGGTGACAAGAAAAGGAAGCATGCGAACCTGAATCAAGCGACTCGTAACAACAAGGGTTCCAACAATAAGAAGCGTGACCCCAATCCGCCTAAGGAGGAGAAAACTCTTACAACCATGAATGACGCTCCTGCCAAAAGGTACCTGGGCACTCTGCCCACCTGCAACCAGTGCAAGCGTCATCACGAAGGAGTTTGTCGCATTCCAAAATGCGACAAGTGTGGAAAACTGGGTCACCACACTGAGGATTGTTGGGGAAAAGGAAATAGGAACGGGAACGGAAACCGCAACGGTGCTGGTAATAGAAACGGTGGTGGGAATGGCAATGGCAATGGTAACCTGAATGGTAATGGAGCTGGGCAGAACCAAGGATGCTTTGGTTGTGGAAGCAAGGATCATTTCATAAAAGATTGCCCAAGGGGGAACAATGCTCAGTCTCGAGCATTCGTGATTGGAGCAAAGAACACACGTGAGGACCCTAATGTGGTCACGGGTACGCTTCTCGTTAACAATCAATTTGCATCCATATTATTTGACACTGGTGCCAATTATAACTTCATGTCTGTGGAATTTAAACATATGCTTGGAATAGAATCTAGTAGATTAGATATTCCTTATTCCATAGAACTAGCCAATGGTAAACTTGTTGAATCAGGCGAAGTTGTTAGGGGTTGCACATTAGAACTTGGTGAGCAAAAATTTAGCATCGATCTCTTACCTATTCAATTGGGTAACTTCGATGTAGTGGTCGGAATGGACTGGTTTTCCAAGAACAAAGCTGAAGTTATTTGTCACGAGAAAATCATTCGCATCCCTCTGGCGAATGATGAAACTCTCATCGTACATGGAGAAAAACGAGACGCGCCTCTGTGAATCATCAGTTGTATGAAGGCACAAAAGTGCTTAAGGAAAGGATGTGTTGCTTTCCTAGCGCACGTTGTAGATAAGAAGGCTGAGGAGCCGAAACTCGAAGAAATTCCTGTGGTGAAGGAATTCCCTGATGTTTTCCCGAAGATTTTCCAGGAGTACCTCCGCAACGACAAGTCAAATTCCATATAGACTTGGTTCCAGGAGCCGCTCCTGTAGCCAAGGCACCCTATGGGCTTGCACCATCCGAGATGCAGGAATTATCTACACAACTCCAGGAGTTGTTGGATAAAGGATTCATAAGGCCAAGCTTCTCACCTTGGGGAGCTCCAGTATTGTTAGTGAAGAAGAAGGATGGAACACTACGGATGTGTATCGATTATAGAGAACTGAACAAGCTCACTATCAAGAATCGGTACCCACTACCGAGGATTGATGACTTGTGTGATCAATTGCAAGGATCGAGCTACTATTCCAAGATCGACCTTCGATCTGGATACCATCAGTTAAGGATTCAAGAGGAAAGCATACCAAAGACCGCATTCAGAACACGCTATGGGCATTACTAGTTCCTTATGATGCCATTCGGACTAACGAACGCGCCCGCGGTATTTATGGATCTGATGAACCGCGTTTGCAAACCATATCTCGATAAATTCGTGATTATATTTATCGATGATATCCTGATTTACTCGCAAACCAGAGAAGAGCACGAGCAACACCTTAGAACCATTTTGGAACTACTGAAGAAGGAGAAACTTTATGCGAAGTTTTCAAAGTGCGAATTCTGGATTCGCGAAGTACAGTTTCTAGGTCACGTTGTGAATGAGAAAGGCATTCATGTAGATCCATCCAAGATTGAAGCAATAAAGAATTGGGAAGCCCCCAAAACCCCAACTGAAGTTCGACAATTTTTGGGCTTAGCAGGCTATTACCGACGATTTATTGAGAATTTCTCCAAGATAGCTCAACCGTTAACAACCCTTACGCAGAAAGACAAGAAGTACGACTGCGGTGACAAGCAGGAAGAAGCCTTCCAACTGCTCAAAAATAAGCTATGCGATGCACCGATACTATCCTTACCCGAAGGCACAGAAGACTTCGAGGTATACTGCGACGCTTCGCATCAAGGTTTGGGTTACGTGCTCATGCAACGCCAAAAAGTCATCGCTTACGCTTCCAGGTAGTTGAAGGTGCATGAAAGGAACTATACCACTCACGACCTAGAGCTAGGCGCAGTGGTATTCGCCTTGAAGATCTGACGACACTATTTATATGGTTCTCGATGTACAATCTTCACAGATCACAAAAGCCTGTAACACATATTTGATCAGAAGGAACTAAACATGCGTCATCGACGATGGGTCGAGCTACTGAACGATTATGACTGTGAGATTAAGTACCATCTAGGAAAGGCAAACGTTGTAGCAGATGCGTTAAGCCGAAAAGAAAGGGTTAAGACCCTAAGGGTTCGAGCATTGGAAATGACTATTCAAACGAACCTCACTGCATGCATTCGTGACGCACAACAAGAAGCCCTGAAAGGGGAGAATCGTAGAGCTGAATACCTCTGAGGTATGCTGAAGAATTTGGTGCCAAACAAAGAGGGAACCTTGTACTTTAAGGGGCGTATTTGGGTTCCGCTCTATGGCGGTATTCGAGAAGTCATCCTTAATGAAGCTCACAAGTCAAGATACTCGATCCATCCAGGATCGGACAAAAAGTATCAAGACTTGAAAGACTACTATTGGTGGCCGAGGCTTAAAAGCGATGTTGCTATCTATGTTGGAAAATGTCTAACCTGTGCTAAGGTTAAGGCTGAATACTAGAAACCGTCTGGCCTACTGCAACAACCAGAGATACCCATGTGGAAGTGGGAGCAAATCTCGATGGACTTCATAACGAAATTACCCGAGACCCCTAAGGGGCACGATATGATATGGGTGATAGTTGATCGATTGACGAAATCTGCGCATTTCTTACCGATCCGAGAAAAGGATAGCACTGGAAAGCTTGCTGAGCTATACTTGAAAGAAATCGTGGCACGTCATGGAGTGCCTATCTCAATCATTTCAGACAGAGATGGACGTTTTATCTCGAGGATCTGGCAATCCTTTCAGGAAGCCTTTGGATCTCAACTAGATCTAAGCACAACCTTCCATCCGTAAACAGACGGCCAGAGCGAATGAACCATACAAATGCTAGAAGATATGCTTCGCGCATGCGTTATGGACCTAGGTGGCAGCTGGGACACTCACCTACCTTTAGTTGAGTTTTCCTACAATAACAGTTATCATACGGGCATAAAAGCCGCACCGTTCGAAGCTCTGTATGGCCGCAAGTGCCACTCGCCATTATGTTGGGCAGACGCTGGAGACAAACGTATGGTTGGTCCTGAACTTGTGCAAGAGACAACCGACAAGCTTATGCAAATCCGAGAGCGCATTATGTTGGGCGGCTCGAGATCGACAAAAGAGCTACGCTAATCGAAGACGAAAACCAATAGAATTCGAGATGGGAGACAAAGTTTTGTTAAAGGTCTCACCTTGGAAGGGCGTAGTAAGATTTGGAAAACGTGGAGAGCTGAATCCACGATACATCGGACCATTCAAGATCTTACAAAGAATTGGTACCGTGGCGTACAAGTTAGAATTACCGGAAGAACTTAACGGAGTACATGACACGTTTCATATATCCAACCTCAAGAAGAGTCCAACACAAGAAACAGTGATCATCCCTGCGGATGAAGTGCATATTGACGACACCCTCCGATTTACAGAACAACCCGTTGAGGTTACAGACTGGAAAGTCAACAAGACCCGAAGGAGCAGTGTCAAACTTGTCAAAGTACGTTGGAACTCTAAGCACGGACCCGAGTACACGTGGGAACGTGAAGACCAGTTTAAAGAAAAGTACCCCCACCTGTTCAAGAAAACTCCTGCGAGAGTTAGCTCAGCCTGAATTTCGGGACGAAATTCTTTTAACGGGGGGAGACTGTGACAACTGGCACAAAACCGGTAATTTCCGTACAATTTAATTTATACTTGATAACTGCAATTATGTGCTTAAATGTCAACATTGTCTGATTACATGCTATACTTGTGAATTCATGCATGTTTTATACTACAAATATTGCTTTATGCATTAATGATAGCGTTGCGTCAGAAATACTAGTAAACTCACCGGTAAGACACATTATGTCAACGATTCTGTAGAAAGCAGTCAGACAATAGAATTGGGGCCTAGGAGTAGGTCTAAAGTATAAAATACATGTAAACCCAAGAGTATATACAAGGGTTAACTTATAGACTTTCCGGAAGCTAAAATACGCACTGAAAAGCACCCGAAACACACTTTAAATGCTGAATTTCATAAATTTCAGCAAAATTCAGCATTTTATTGAGTTAGTAACATGTAAAAATATGACTAATTGGTCCGGAATACCTTCCTAGTGTCGG
This sequence comes from Helianthus tuberosus, assembly GCA_030545235.1. NCBI lineage: Eukaryota > Viridiplantae > Streptophyta > Magnoliopsida > Asterales > Asteraceae > Helianthus > Helianthus tuberosus. The sequence continues at coordinate 21,712 of JARYGA010037929.1, forward strand.
GAATTAAAAGTGTCACAAAAGAGTACTTAAAGGACACTAAACGGTGCAATTTAGCACTTTAACAAACCGGTATCTAACCGAACAACCGGACATTACCCGAAATATCAAAATATTACTAGAAGCATTGTTTTAATGTTTGTGAGCTAGTTATGATCCCCGAACACCATAACACCCCTTATAACAGAATAACACATTAAATCCCTAAACATTATATTTGAAAACTAACTTATTTATGAAATTAGTGATTGAAATTTACACTTTACCCCCCCCCCCCTTTAAAAGTGGACGGTCATGGGAGGCCCCACCTTTGATCTTGTGTAATCTTTCCCTTGATTCACCAAGATCCCATTTGATTTTCCTTGGATTCATTTAGATATTAGGAGATCTTATGAAGATTTACTAGTGATCTTGTCTTGTACTATAAGAACACTTAATCTCCCTCATTCCCTTATACACTAAACACCCACCACTTTCTTCTCTCCCTCTCCTTGGCTCACGGCTGAAACCACCATCAACACCACCATCATCTTCAACTCAAGTTCAACCAATCTCAAGTGTACACAAGGTGCAATAAGGGTTACAAACAAGCTTGGTGTTCTTGGAGATTGAAGGACCTTCTTCTTTTGCTTTTATCCAACCCATTTATCATCTTCAACATCAAGTGTTCTTCCCTAGCCTTGTGCTAGTTGTAAGACTCTCATAACCCTTTGTTACTTCATATTTAGTTGGTTAAAAATGATGAACAATGATAAACTTGATGAACACAAAAGAACATGATCATGATACTTTAACATAAGCTTAAATACATAAGAATACATGTAAATAATGATGATTTGCTTCTTGATGAGTGATGATTTGTGTTAGTGATGTTAGACATCATAAGAAACCTACTAGATTGTGATTAAACACATGATGTAGTAAGTTAAAGTGGTGATCTTGTGAAAGACCAAGATCATCATGCTTTATGTCTTCATGAACTTGAATGATGAAATTGGTTTTCATATGTAAGGATGATTTAAACAAAATACAAATCTTGTAAATAGATGATTACAAAAATAATTTTATCAAGAAACCAAGTTTATTTATAAGATTTACAAAGTCATGGTTTCTAAGTAAACTAATCATATTTTTAGTGTTTAAACAAGACTAGAAACATGTTTGTAACAAGAAAAATACAAGAGAAATATTTTTTGAAAAATCATCTTGCAAGTTGTAAATGACCAAATCTTTTAAGAATGTGATTTACAAACAAATAAATATGTTTTAAAGGGTAACTAAACCTTCTATATAACATGGTAAGTTACTACAAGTTTTTACAAAAACTTCAAGTTCATGATATGGTGTAATTTACTTGATTTTGACACTCGGTAAGTGTTGAATGAGTTGATGATTGTTTGTGTTGATTTTAAAAGAAAATAAACACATGTTTTGAAAACATGGGAAACCTCCATTTTTAGGGGAAACTATGTCAAAATTTCTGTAAAATTTTGACGCTTAGAAAAATATAAGTTTTGGTGAAACTTATTCCCTAAAAAATCACCTAAAAATACTTACCAAGGTTTCCCTAAATTTTTATGTAAACTTCAAGTTAAGAAATGATGATTTCTTCAAGATAAAAATTGATATTAAGTATGTATATTTTTGAGAAAGATATATATATATTTATTGATCACCAAATTTTGTGCTAAGTGTATGTAGTATGTATTATACGTAAATAGTGTATTAGGACTTGAAAATACACAAAATACTCCTAAGGAGTGAAGATACAAAAATACACATACAACATGCTTAGACAAATACAAGAGAATATATATATGAAAATATATTGCTTGATAGATTATGTAACTTAGACGAGTTACGAACTTAAAATGAAGTTTTGGACGAAAATACATAACTCGGGTGAAAAATACAAGATACTTATATTTATTTTCGAGAAAATAATATAAGCAAGATACATAGTTAAAAATAAAAGTTATTTTTAACAACAAGAATACATACATAAAAGATGGTGACTTGTACTTGTGCGATACAAGTCTAGTGACTAACGTTAATAAAACACGTATAGGTCACGACGCTATATAAGCAAACCCGGTGAAGTTTACGGCGCAAGAAACGCAAAGTTGTGAGTTCATGCTCCCCCTTTTCTTTTAACTGTTTTCAGTTTCATAACTTTGGGGGTGAAGTACATGTTACTAAATGTTTACAGACAAGTGAGTTCATGTCCCCACTTTTAATCTTTTACATACTTTTTAAACTTGGGGAAAATACATGTGCTATGGTATGCTGGATACAAAGACTAAGGAATGATACTTTAAATAGTGTCACGAATAGGGTACCAGAAGCACCATTAATCAACAATATACCTAGACCGCAGAACAAAAGGTTAGATCTAATGGGTTTTCGGGCAACCACACTCTTGGTGATAACTAGTACCAAGTAGTGCTTTTCTGTCTCAGTCGTGAATCGACAACTAGAAAAATGCCTATGGTTTAGATGCTTCCTATGTCGTGTCACATGTTAATGGCCTTGCAACCCATTAACAATCTTGATACATACAGAAATACTCGATTTATACAAATTACATACCATGTTTTTCATACAAAGTATACAAACGTTCAATACAAAAACTGCATGAATTCACATCAACATTATGTTGACGATTTTCCAAAAACTCACATGTATTTCAGGTAACTAAAGTGGATGTGCGCGCGATCATACTCTTGCTCTTGGATGTTGTTTATGCTTATCGTTGAATAAAGTTGTAAACTTTTCAGACAATATACTGTCTTGTGATGTAAACACTAAACCTATGTTTTCAGTTACGTAATGTTATTGGCATTTGAAGTTATTTTTACGAGCATGTAGTATGTTTACCATTCGTATGCAATGAGAACCTTTCATGATCACACCTCGTGCTTCCGCCTTAGAAAGGGGTGTGACAATTGGAGATGAAGATTAGCGAAGATTCAGGGAGAAATGCTTACAAGAGAGCCTTGAATCGTGACAAAGTCTTGGGGAGCGGATGAGAGTGTCAAAGTCAGAGAATGAGGGTGTACGGCGGTATTTATAGAGCGAGGACGAACGGTTAAATCGGTTGCGAGAGGCGATGTTCGGGTGGATGGCCATCCGGACGGTCGTGTTGCGTTTGTTAGTTTTCCAACTTTTGTTCGTTTGTTAAGCGTTGCATTGCGTTCAATCGAGTTGCGAGTGAGCGTATAAGCGTATAAGTGTTTCGTTGATAACCACATAACATTCTAACAAATAATCACACATAATAAACTAAAAGGATAAAGTAAATCCGCATTTCGAGTTTGCGTTGTGATAGCGTTTTGTCTAAATAAGCGATGTAAAATGCGATAAAATGCGTTTAAGTGTTAAGCGTTATAAATAACGTTTAAATGTGATAACTGTAATTAGATAAGCATTGCAATATGCGTTTAAAATGCGTTGAAAATATAGTTTAACCCATTGTGTAAATCGAATCCCAAGAGTACAAGCGTTTACGAAAGAAATGACAACGATGGGTAACGATCCGAAAAGTCGGATTGTTACAGCCTCCCCTACTTTAGGAAATTTCATCCCGAAATTAAGGAGCAGGCGTAACAAAGAGTTGCGGATACTTAGTGTAGGTCCCTCTTCTTGATGAGGTCAAACCTTATCCTTGTTGTATTAACACACTAGCGAGTGCGGAATCCAAGCTAGCATGCAAACCGAGTTAGAACACGCAAAAACACGACACACAAAGGTTCAACGATTAACACCACTTGTATTAATGCGTATGAAAGTTCCAGTTACAAGCTCAATGTTTACAGATGTAGTCCGTAAACTCTCTCTCGTGTGTGTGTGATTTCAGCAGAGTGTTCTCCTATGGTGTCTCGAATGTCTCTCTAAACACAACACACTACTTGGGTATTTATACCCGACACAGCAGCTATGGTCGAAGGATAAGGAGATCTGGTCGAAAGATCATCTATCGACCAGACTATCCACCGAAAGATCCATACATACCTCGAAGGATGATACCCTTCGAGGTCCACATGTATCCATCGAAGTACATTATCTTTCGAAGTCATCGAAGGATACAAACCATCCTTCGATGACATCCTTCGACACCAGCATGTTTCAACCAATGTGCTAACTGTTTGGCCAAGTCAAACCGGAGGATGGTTGACTGGTCAAACTTACATCGAACGCACATATAAACAAATCTAAACACAAGACATCGTTTTGTATCATGACACATTACAGACAAAGTACAGACACAAGCAGCTTTGTCTTGATCTTCGTGTCTTCAAGTCGAAACCAAGTCGAACTGAGCTGAGTTGAACCGAGCCGAGTCGTGTCCACAAAATATGCATCAACAAACTCCCCCTTGGACGCTACTCGTGAGGTTCAACGCTATTCGAGAGATTCAACTTCGATGTCTTCCACGTCGGAGGATCTTCAAAGTCTTCACGCGTCGTAAGTAGAAAGTGTATCAACAAACTCCCCTTTTTCATTTAGGAAGTGTGTCAATAAACTCCCCCTTAGATTGAACTCTCCATTGAGTCATGCTCGTGAATTTTTGACTTGTCAATTCTTCAGATCCTTGTGGTGTTGATGAAGGGTCAGCGGCAACTCGATCATTTTCATCACTTGAGTGCCTCCACTTCGTGTCTTCATTCCAAGCTTGTCATCGACCATGTTCTCCTCGCCTTTAGCATCTGCACATGCAAGAAAGCTAAACGCATAATGAGAACAACCGCTTGGAATATAGTTAACATGTAAACAAACGACACATATGAGATAAAATCTCAATCAAACACCAACCGACAACATTTTGAAAGTTTAGAAAAATATTCAATTTTAATCCTTTAACTTTCAACACTTGTTAACTTCGACAGTTTATGAAGATGCAATTGTTTTCAGGCTTACGATCAGGATTTTGGGTAGGATAGACTCGAGTTCCAACATCAGTCAATCAAAAATAAACTAGAAACAAAATCTTTTTGAATTTTATAAAGTTTATATTAAAACACCTAAAATCTTAGCAATAAATAAATATATACAAAGATGCATAAACAGAAAACATTAAATAAAAATTTACAGACATTCTTTTTGCGAGTTTCGAGGGTAAGAGAATCATATCAGTGTACGGTCATGCCAAAACGCTCCTTTTTTTTTTTTTTTTTTTTTTTTTTTTTTTTTTTCAATTAGTTAACATTAAGATAAGCATCCTATAACAATTATCGGTATTGTTGTCCACTTAAGCTCAACTTATCATTTGTAATCATGGCGAGGGGATACGTTAAGTTATAATTTATACTTACCGACCGGTGTTCATCCACATCACGACACATTCCCGTATCAAGGTATGCACGAGGATTCATCTTACCGGTGAGTATACCGATTATCATCTGTTTGACCGTATATGATGTGAGATTCTCACTTATTTTGTTTGAAAAACAAGCCCTATGTGATAGAATCACTTATTTATGAGGAACTTGAGTTTCAGATGCATGAGGGCACAGGAGCAAGTCCGTGAACAGGTCAGTACTTTCGTACAGCAGAGAGACGAACTTGACTCCCGGATAAATGTGATATATTATCACTTATTTGTTGGACATGTGATTGTTGATCACTTATTGAGGTCGTATGCAATATGTGATATGTACACGTATGTATGGTATCATGGAAGATCTAGACTTGCGTCCCCGATTTTTCGGTAAAGGATACAACCATGATACCCAGATGATAAGCAGCATAAAGACCGAATATTTCAGAACCTCGGCAATCTCTCAAACGAAATTTCGGTACCAAGACCATATGCCAATGAATGGTTCCCACCCAGTCTTCAGTCGATTTAAGTTTATATCACCCTGCACACTTTAAAATGATTGTGAGCCTACCGATACATCTTATATAGAGCTGCTTACCGTTTTGCATTTAAGGTATAGAGAGGTTTAGACAGACCACTGATGTACTATCATTTTCTCTTTTGCTCGCCAGGAAACTCATTTTTGATTTTCTATTGTTTTTGTGTTTTTTGAAATTTTTCAATGTTTTTGGATTTTCAAATTTTGGATTTACTCCCCCTAAAATCAACAAACTAAGATAAATTTAAAACACAAAGATATTTACAAAAATGATTTTCCAATGTTGGTTAACTCATGTTTTACCTCAATGCCGTTTACCAAAATTAAGTTTTAATCAGAAATGATTTAGCGAATTTTTGGAAAAATCAGTTGGCATGTCGGTAAGTGGTGTGGACCATGACAGCATTGTCTGACCAAAGAGTGCTGAACGAGATAACAATTCACAAAGCAGCTTAAATATCGACAAGTATAGGAGAGATTAGAAATTTAAAAACCGTATCCTGCAACTGCATCGTGCATTGCAAATAATCTGAGTGCTCTCCCAAACTGGATATCCACCCGGTGTGGATTTCAAAGTCGATTTTGCAGCTACTGAAATCTCTTCACAGCAACAAGATCAGAAACCTTCGGGTCCGTCTGGTCTTCCACATTGCACCAGCGAAGGTCTTTGTCTTTCTCTTGTGAAGTAGTGTGCGGTTGTTCAACCCATGCCAAGGCATCCGCACACCCAGTTGGTTTGATCAACAAACACATTTTCTTCAATCACACCACGAAGAAATGTACACTGCACGTTTATCTTTTTGAGTTTGAACTTCAGACGTGCTGCAGGTGCGTACATTTTGATTTGAATCTATCCCGGGGACCCGATCAAAGCCTTTAACAATCAAATGTTGGTATGATTTTCATTTTGTCGAAGCTTTCCAATCTCTTTCATCAGACATTTCTTTTTCCTTTGCTTTTTCTCTCCATCAAAGGCACAATTTCTTCTGTCGCCTATCTTGTGCAAGGATGCTCCACTATCAACAATCTTACGACTATCGAAAGTTCCTCCTGGAATATCCTACACGCTTACTCAAAAATTAGTTGGAGAGAGGGACCCAAGCCTTTGTGGACTTGGGTCGTCCTTGATCATCAAGGTAAGTGATTTCAATCACTCGATGATTAGGAAAAAGAACCTGTGGTGCTCCCCCTGACTGAATTACCTGTTTTTGTTTCCAAGCTGTTTGTCCTTTACCAGTATTTGCGTTAATTGTTTTAGCATTTACTGGTTTTACAGTTTTAGGTTTTGCTTGAACAGGTTTTTCTTCTTTGACCTTTGATTTTAAGGCCTTCTCAATTACCTTTTGATTCTTTTGTTTTAACTTCTTTTCCCTTTCTTTCAAGACACGTGGGTCTTGTTTCGGGGAAAATGATCGTTGTTGGTAATTGGTTTCTTGGGGAGCACTTGTTTTTGCCTTCAGGTATGGGCAGTATCTTACAATATGTCCAATTGTGCCACACTCAAAACACATTCTCCGCTCTACAAACCTCGGAGAACTATGTTGATGATCAGACGGAGAACCAGACAATGAACTTTGTGATCTAGACGTGCTTGGACCTAAATCACATCCGTTGGTGTGTTGGGTGTAATTATTCTGATCATTTCGTTTTAAAATTCTAACTTGTTTTATAAAATCAAGGTTAGATTTATCCTGAAATGTTTCAAGTTTGTCTGAGCCCGTGGATCCAACAAAGTTCACTTTCGGTTCTCTTTTCTTAACAGGAGCTCTTTTGTTTTGCACCCATTGTTGTTGAACCTTAGGTGCTTGAACATTCTTGTTCTGAGCCTTCTTTCCCTGTACCTTACCCTTTCCGGAGTTGACTTGTTGTTTTCGCTCAATTGGTTGTTTTTGGTTTCCGTATTGTTTTCTAATTTGTTCACACGGAATTGGATCACATTGAGTGACTGTAACTTTGCCACTTTTGTTCCCCAAAAACTTTTCAATACATCCTTCAAAAATTTGCTCAATTAAATCTTGATTTACATTTTTAATTGGGAAATCTTTGTTAGAGTAGATTTTGTCATCTCCTTTGAGCGTATACAACAAGTTATTCCCTTCACAACTAGAAACAAGGGACTCCATTCCTTTTGACATTTCAGTCTTACTCGGTTCCACTGGTGGATCACACAAGATGTGATTCTCGATTGGAATTTCTGTTGTAACCGAGTTAGACTGTTGATTCACAATTTTTATAGATTCATCATCCGATGAGTCAGATTCATCATCCGAAGAATCAGTATCCTCAACAGTGGGAGGACTCTGTTCCTTAACACATGATGCATCCGACACATTCTCCGATTCTGATTGATCCGAGGATGATGTACCAGTTGTGAACCCTAGGCCTGCTGCAAAATCATCTAGATTGAGTGGCACAGTAGGTTCAAAACGGGGCATATCCTCGTCATCCGGCGACTTGGAGTAATTGTGATTCATTGGGGGAGGACATGATTTGAATCCATTACACTTCCTATCCCCCTTTTTCTTCTGAACGTCAATAATGTGATCCAAAACATAGCGGGAATTTGAATAGCTTTCCAATTTCTGCTTAATTGTCTCACATTCACACCGAGCTGTAGCTAACTCTACCATTTGCTTTTCAATTGTGTCAATTAAATCATTGTTAACATGTTGTTTTCTCAAAACAGCCCTTTGTAATTCAGAAACATCATGTTTTAATGACGCAATTGTTGCTTTAAATTCCTTTTCATTTCTGGTTAAAAACAAGTTAGCTTCAGTTGCTTTAGAAAGATCAACAATCAATTCTTGATTGTGTTTGTGTGTGACTTCAAATTTACTTTCCTGTTCAGCATATTTAACCTTTAAGCTATCACAGTTAACACAGCTAGCTATAGCGGGTTCATCGACACATACCTGATCTGATGGACTGTCGACATTAGCCATAAAGGCTGAATGGAGAGAAGACGAAGAGTAAGCAGCTTGATCCACATGATCATTCCCTGAAGTGGAGGATTCTTCATCTGAGCTTCCATTATAACCAGAAGAGTCTTCATCCTCAGAAGAGTCACCACCATTGGCGGAAGATTCTCCACCACTGGCGTGCTTTAAATCCCTAACGACTTCAGCAAAACATGCTGTTCCACCATTTCTTCCTTCTCCAAGTTGAAGCGACCAATCACAACCCTCATCTATTTGAACCACCAGCCCCCGGTTGGCATTTGATGGCCCTGCTTGGCTTTGGTTGTTGACAGGAATCATCGTACGAACATTGTTCCTGTTCTGGTTCTGCTGGTTACCTTGATTTCTGAAGGGGTTTTGGTTTCCCTGCTGAGCTGGTCTTGTGCATTCCCTTTTGAAATGACCCCGTTCACCACAGTTAAAGCACGTTACAGCTTGCTTGTCGAACCCATACTTGGTGTCTTTCTTGCTATCCAAGTTGGTTCTTCCCGTCCTTTCCATAAACTCCTTTGCTCTTCGAATTGCACTAGCAAGAGCCCATTTGATATCCATCATTTCAAACTCTTCTTTATCCACTTGCTGATAATCTTCATTGGTTAGATTGATATTCCCAATCTGACCTGCAACTAATCCACTATAGGCACTAACCAAGGTATTCAACATCTCCATATGCTCCTTGGCTACTTCGACACTGACTTTGGAAAAGTTGGAAGTGTCTAATCTGACTGTATTTGGATTGGAAGTGGCTTGAAAGTTTGAAGAGCTTCAATAAAACCCTTGCTGTTGCGGTTGTTGCTGCTGAGGAGCTGTCGGTTTCACATCTGGTCTTGGATACATCAAGTATGCTGAAGGATCAAACTGATCTGTTGTGGAAGATCCGGTGTTTGAGACGAAAGCTGTTTGAAGCTTCGCGTGTTGAGAAGCTGGTCTTTCTCCACCAATACCTCCAGCAATCCCAAAGTACATCTCTGGACTTTGAGGAGTGAGTGTTCTTTTTGCCTTCAGTTTTTCTTCCACATCCTTGTTCTCCAGTTTTTGAATTAAATCATAAACGGTGATTGTGTCTAAAACACCATTTTCTTTAAGGATTTCAAGATAACTGCTCCACTTTGCTGGTAAGCTATCAGCAAATCTCTTCGTCATTTCTTGTGGAGTGGCATTGACTTTAAAAGCAAACATCTCGCTCAACAAATGATGAAACCTTGTAGATAAATCTGCCAAAGTCTCATTCTCCATACACGTAAATCCTTCAAACTCTTTCTTCAGCAAATCTTGCTTGATCTTTCTAGATTGAGCATTTCCTTCACATCTTAACGTGAGCATATCCCACAAGCTTTTAGTAGTAGTGCAATAAACAAACTGGTGGTAAATGTCTCTGTTAAGAGCTTGTGTGAGAATCATGAAGGCTTTCTTTTCTAATTCAATCTTCTTCTTATCTGCATCAGTCAGAGTGCTGTAAGTTTCTGGATTTGATCCTGCAACTTCCAACTCGTTTTCAAATGGAGTGAAGAAACACATCCATAGATCTTGACCTTGCCCCTGAACATAAGTTCTCAGCCTATCTTTCCACCATCCCCAATCATTGATGTGATTTAGCTTTGGCGGTTTTGTGCTTGTACCAGTTTCACTGTCGTTCTGCATCATAGATTGAATGCTGTTGTGTTGATTTGTGACTAATGCCCATTGATTTGCAGTAATCATTGCAGCTTGAGTTGGGGCAATAGCTCGCATCCATGCAGATTTGTCGAATTCTAGCTCAGGTTGTGTAACTGATGATCGCGAAGATGTTAGAGTCCACGCGGTTGGATCCCACTGATCGTTTGTTCCCATTTTATAAAAATTAATATATTAGGTGAAAATTGATTTAAAATAAAATTAATTTTCACAAACTATATTAAGATTTCGAATGATAACCAAACAGCCGAAAGATCCTTGATCGAAAGTCCTGAAAAACACAAACTGTTAAACTCAAACAGATTAGGATCGAAAGATGAACACTAGTTCGAAAGACAGACACTTGTTCGAAGGATCACTGTTGAGTCTCGAACAATGGTTTCGAAAGATTCACTAGCTCGAAAGATTCACAGTTTGACAGATCCTTATCTCTCGAATATATATCCTTATCTTTCGAATAAGTATCTTTCGAAAAGATTCCCTTGATCGAAAGATATGTCTCGGACTTCGAATGATGGGTCGAAAGATGATTATCTATCGAGCCTTCCTTGATCGTAAGATGATCTTTCGATGTCGAAAGATATCCTTCGATTGCCACTGACACAACTGACACAAAGTTGACAGGTTGGTGAGAAAGATGACGGGTTGGTGCGCAACTTTCGGCAGAAGGTATGTTCAGACCTTCCTTTCTGCCAAAATCAGATCTGGATACCTTCCCAATGCAAACAACTTTCGAAAATAGTCAAACAAGATCAAAATACATAAAAGTTTTGAAGAAACACTTGAATATTTGAAGAACAACCAAGAACAAACCCAGAAAATTTGAATTTTCCAGAAAACCGACACTTCCGAACACGAGTTTTGGCCGAAACTTAAATAAAAACCAACTTTTAACAATGTGAAAATGAAGAATAAACGGTTTTTATAACAACTTCTACCAAAACATGCAGATTTTCGAAGTTTAAACAGAAAATTTCCAGAAAATATAAACTTCTAAATCTCGAAAGACACCCGAAAACACTCGGTTTTAACAAGGAAAAGAACCAAGGCTCTGATACCACTTGTAGGTCCCTCTTCTTGATGAGGTCAAACCTTATCCTTGTTGTATTAACACACTAGCGAGTGCGGAATCCAAGCTAGCATGCAAACCGAGTTAGAACACGCAAAAACACGACACACAAAGGTTCAACGATTAACACCACTTGTATTAATGCGTATGAAAGTTCCAGTTACAAGCTCAATGTTTACAGATGTAGTCCGTAAACTCTCTCTCGTGTGTGTGTGATTTCAGCAGAGTGTTCTCCTATGGTGTCTCGAATGTCTCTCTAAACACAACACACTACTTGGGTATTTATACCCGACACAGCAGCTATGGTCGAAGGATAAGGAGATCTGGTCGAAAGATCATCTATCGACCAGACTATCCACCGAAAGATCCATACATACCTCGAAGGATGATACCCTTCGAGGTCCACATGTATCCATCGAAGTACATTATCTTTCGAAGTCATCGAAGGATACAAACCATCCTTCGATGACATCCTTCGACACCAGCATGTTTCAACCAATGTGCTAACTGTTTGGCCAAGTCAAACCGGAGGATGGTTGACTGGTCAAACTTACATCGAACGCACATATAAACAAATCTAAACACAAGACATCGTTTTGTATCATGACACATTACAGACAAAGTACAGACACAAGCAGCTTTGTCTTGATCTTCGTGTCTTCAAGTCGAAACCAAGTCGAACTGAGCTGAGTTGAACCGAGCCGAGTCGTGTCCACAAAATATGCATCAACACTTAGCTTTCATATCACTTTCGAGTTCTCAAGTGAATTCGGCGCCGTGTTTGCCTTCCCAGCGAACCTTCACTATAGGAATGCGAGAGCGTCGAAGTTTCTTGCTCTCTTGGTCCGTGATTTCTACTGGCTTTTCCACAAAGTGTAGAGTCTCGTTTACTTACAAATCTTCGAGAGGCACGTGAAGATTTTCTTCAGCTAGGCACTTTTTGAGGTTTGAGACCTGGAAAGTCGGATGCAAGTTGCTGAGTTGCTCCGGTAATTCGAGTCGGTAGGCCACTATGCCAATTCTTTCCAGAATCTTAAAGGGACCCACGTATCGTGGCGCTAGCTTTCCTTTCTTGCCGAATCGGATCACCCCCTTCCAAGGTGAAACCTTTAGGAGTACGTGATCGCCAATTCGAACTCAAGGGGCTTGTGGCGTTTATCGGCGTAGCTCTTTTGACAACTCCGAGGTTTTAAGAGATTGTCTCGTATTTAGAGGATCTTGTCAGTCGTTTCTTGTAGTAACTCGGGACTGGTGATCTGTGCGTCTCCGATCTCGTGCAATACAATAAGCGATCGACATTTTCTGCCATATAATGCCTCAAAGGGTGCCATTTGAATACTAGCGTGATAACTGTTATTGTACAAGAATTCTACTAAAGGTAAATGCGAATCCCAATTACCACCAAAATCTATAACGCACGAGCGAAGCATGTCTTCAAGGGTGCGGATCATGCGCTCAGTCTGACTGTCGGTCTGAGGATGGAATGCGGTACTGAGATTGAGAGTAGTACCAAGAGCGGACTGAAAAGTCTCCCAAAGACGCGAGGTAAACCGACCATCATGGTCAGAAATGATGTCACGTGGTGTCCCATGTCGACAAATGACTTCATCGGCATAGATTCGTGCTAATCGTTCTACCTTGAAGTATTCTCGTATCGGTATAAAGTGAGTGGATTTCATAAGACGATCAACGATAACCCAAATGCTATCGTGACTTGATGGCGTGCGAGGGAGTTTCTTAATGAAGTCCATAGCTATACTATCCCATTTCCCCATCGGGATTTCGGCTTGTTCAAGTAAGCCAGAGGGTCGTTGGTGTTTGGCCTTAACTTTCGAGCAAGTTAGGCATTTTGAGACGTATAGAGCGATATCTTTCTTCATTCCTGGCCACCAATACCTGGCATGGAGGTCCTGGTACATCTTGTCGGCACCGGGGTGAATGGAATATCGGGATTTGTGGGCTTCAATCAGCAAAATCCCTCGGAGATTATTGCGACTAGGAATCCAAATGCGGTCGAGATAGTGAAAAATACCATTCGGTTTATTCACTAACTGGTTTTCGGATCCAAAGAGTCTTTCTTCCTTTAAGGTGTTCTTGAGAAAACAGGCGTGTTGTGCATCGCGAATGAGGGCTTCGAGGTCGTGTTGGGCTTGAACATTACGAACACTATGTAAATAGCTTCGTCGGCTAAGAGCGTCAGCGACGACAATTGCTTTTTCTGGGTGGTAGCATATCTCATAGTCGTAATCGTTGAGAAGTTCAACCCATTTACGTTGGCGTATATTCAGTTCTTTCTGGTTCAAGATGTGTTGTAGGCTCTTATGGTCGGTGAAGACCGTACACTTGGTACCATAAAGGTAGTGTCGCCAAATTTTTAATGCAAAAACAACTGCACCGTGTTCGAGATCATGGGTGGTGTAGTTCTTCTCATGGACTTTGAGTTGGCAAGATGCGTACGTGATAACCTTGTCTCGTTGCATAAGAACACAACCAAGACCTAGGTTAGAGGCATCGCAATAAACAACAAAGTCGTCGTTTCCATCGGGTAGCGCGAGTACGGGAGCGTTGCAAAGCATACGCTTAAGAGTTTGAAAGGCATCCTCTTGTTCTATTCCCCAAACGAAAGGCTTGTCTTTATGTGTTAGGGCGGTGAGAGGAACGATGATTTTAGAGAAATCAACGATAAATCGGTGGTAATAACCTGCCAATCCGAGAAAAGAACGAACTTCGGATGGGGTTTTCGGTGTAATCCAACTCTTAACTGCTTCAATCTTTGCGGTGTCGACGTGAATTCCTTGACTGTTAACGATGTGACCGAGAAATTGAATCTCCTCGAGCCAAAATTCACACTTGGAGAACTTGGCGTAGAGGCGATTTCCTTGGAGAAGCTCGAGAACTAAACGAAGATGTTGCGCATGTTCGGCTCTCGACTTCGAGTAGATAAGGATATCATCGATAAACACGATAACAAAGCGATCAAGGAAGGGTTTACACACATGGTTCATCAAATCCATGAAGACCTCGTGTGCATTTATGAGACCAAAAGGCATGACCACGAATTCTTAATGGTCATAACGGGTACGAAAAGCGGTTTTAGGGATGTCTTGCTCCTGAATTCGTAGCTGATGATAACCAGAACGTAGATCGATCTTAGAGAAATATGTAGCACCTAGCAGTTGATCAAATAAATCGTCGATTCGGGGTAGAAGGTAGTGATTCTTGATAGTAAGCTTATTGAGTTCCCTATAATCGATGCACATTCGGAATGATCCATCCTTCTGTTTCACGAAGAGGACAGGTACACCCCATGGAGATGTGCTAGGGTGTATGAAGCCTTTATCAAGTAACTCCTAGAGTTAGCTAGAAAGTTCACGCATTTCGGATGGTGCGAGACGATAAGGGGTTTTAGCAACAGGGTTAGCTCCAGGAATGAGGTCGATACGAAAATCGATATCGCGGGTAGGGGTAAGCCAGGTAAATCGTCAGGAAAGACATTAGGGAAATCACGAACAACGGGAACGTCCTTCAGAGTTTTCTTTTCCTACTTTGCTACTACAATGTGGGCTAAGAAAGCCAAGTATTACTTGTGGAGATACTTGTTTGCTTGAATGCATGATATAAGCTTCAGTTCTTTCGAGGACACTTTGCCATAAACACAGAGTTAATCATCGTTTGAAAGGGAGAAACGGATCATCTTTTCAAAACAAATGACTTCGGCATGATTTTCACGAAGAAAGTCCATGCCTACTATGACATCGAAACTACCAAGTTGCATTAGAATGAGATCGATCGGGAAAACGTGGTTGTTGAGTTCGAGAGTACAATCACGTAGAATAGAACTGACAGTGACGGTTCTTCCGGTCGCAACTTCTACGTCGAAGGTCGTTGGGAGGTCGGCGCATTTACGTTTTAGGAGCTTCTCGAATTCAAACGACACAAAACAGTTATCGGCTCAAGTAACAAACAAGCAAGAAGCATAAATACCATTAACAAGCAATGTACCATTGACAACATTGTTGTTAGTCTGAGCCTGGCGGACGTTGATATTGAAGGTTCTTCCGCGAGCTGCTTGTTGTGGTTGTTGCTGCTGCTGCTGAGGCTGTTGTTGCGGTTGTTGCTGCTGTGGTTGCTGCTGTGGTTGCTGCGGTGGTTGCTGTTGCGGTTCATGTTTCACCACACGCAGTGGGCAGACATTAGCAAATGATCCGGGTCACCATAAGAGTAGCAAGCTCGTGCATGAACAGCGGGCGCAGGAGCTTCTTGGTTGACCTGAGGAGCAGGGAGTGGAGTTGGTGGTGCTGGAGGGGCTTGAGCAGCTTGTTGACGTGGGCATGAACGACAATGAGTAGTAAAGTGCCCATAGATGTTGCAATTTGCACAAAAATGACAGTTGACCCCTGCTGGGTGATGATAAGTACAAGCAGGGCACAGAGGTTGGATACCCGTATATGCACGCTTAGTAGGCAGTGCGTTGGTAACAGTAGTTGCAACTTGACGATTCTTGTTGCTAGGTTGTACAAGGATGGCGTTGAGTGGAGCGACGGTAGTAGCATAGTTGTTGTTGTTGTTGTTGTTCTTTTGCTTCCGACTCAGGCATGAAGACTTTGAACCTTGAGATGCTGCATTATCGGTAGTGGAGCTGCGGTTGCTTGATTGAGACTCTTGGTGGAGGTTTTGAAATACCCAGCCAACACTCGCTTGTCGTTGATGTCAGCTGCCACCTGACTAGGACAGATAATACTCAGCTGATTTTAGCGAGCGGTGAGACCATCGTTGTCACCACCTTCCTGCTTGATGTGCCAGAATTCGTTCTCCAGTTTCTGGACTTCATGAGGAGGACATAACTCCTTCATCATAAGCTCCCTGAGTTCCTCCCATGAGAGGCCATAAGCTGCATCATTACCGTGCCTGTTGCGCTCAGCAGTCCACCAATCCAGAGCCCTGGACTGAAAGACTCCAGTAGCATTCACAGTGCAAAGATTTTTTGGGCATCCGCTTTGCCTGAAGGTGACTTCGATAGAGTCAAACCACTGGAACACAGCACTGGGTCCATCTTCACCAGTGAAGTTTGCAGAGCCGTAGGCCTTGAATTGTTTAAACTAAAAGGAGCTTGAGGTGCGTCACTATTCGATTCGACAAAGGGTTTGCTGCTGACCTCGTTAATCTCACTGACAATCTGAGGTATGACCTTGGCCACCAGTGAAGCAATACGCTTGTCAGCATGGTTTCGGCGGGTAGCACGTTGAGTATGAGATCCAAATGACGACATTGTCGAGTGCAAATTCTGCAGCAGATGTCGTCATATGAATTAGACGAGATTCAATTATATCGGGTTTTGTTTTGAAAAGTGTTGCGTTCGTAAAACATCCTTTATTATTATTATTATTATTATTATTATTATTATTATTATTATTATTATTATGTAAAGCTCAGGAACATGTAGGCACATAACACACAGTCACGGGGACACATAATCCACATAAGCACGTATACACATAAGCACGTAAGCAAGTATGAGCACATAGTTCACGTAAGCACATATTTTGCACGTATTCACCTATATATTTTGCACGTATTCACCTATCTTTCAAGGGCACGTAACGCGATCGAGAGTTGCGAGCGATTGCGAGTAGCGTAGCAAGTAGCATAGCGTATGAGGCTTCTTAGTTTGTTCGTGATTAGTTAGCGTTTTAGATTAAGAGGGATGTGCGAGTTGTGTGCGTTTTGTGGAGTGATGAAAGCGAAGAAGCGGAAATATCCAAAATCGAAACATATAAACACATAAAATAGATAACGCGTAAAATCGGCGATTGCTGGCTTAAATAAAAAATAGAGTGCCTTAGGTGTTAGACATCGACTACCCAAAGTGATTTGACTATTCACAACGACCTTGAGTACACGCTTTTGCCTAATAGACAGTGCTCTCACCGAAATACGACGAACGATACTCATCCTTCCAATTACTACGTAGCTCGAGTCGTCAGAACAATCGGGACTTTGGTGAGAGTTTGTAAAATCAAAGTAGGGAATGGAACACATTATTAAGATGCGGGTTTCACCCCTAACTTAACAACTTCGCTTATAATTGTGGTTAAATAACCACAAGATGGAGATGGAGAATTTCGTCGAGATATGGATGTCACTCCTAGCTCAACGAGAGTTCTCATGCTGAGAGTAAAAATACGCGTAGAGTGAGTGATCTTATCGAGAGTTCCTGGTTTTCACACCTATTCTCGACCCAATCATTCGGTTATGTTATGCGAATGTTTTCGAAAACGTGTATATTGTGTCAGCCTTTGGAAAGGCAGGTAATGTTGATACCTTAGGAAAGGCTTCCTTCGTGCGAAGTTGTAGTATGCGTGTTCGCACGAAGATGTAGTTTTCATGAGTTCGAATGAGAGTATCAAAAGTGGGCTCGTACTAACCTCTACTGGGTTCGCACGAAGTTGGTATGTTGGTACTTAGACTATAGACTAGGTTAACTTTACACGACTCGACCTAATTCCCTATAGTTATGGCTCTGATACCAATCTGTCACACCCCAACCGATGGCGGAATCATCGGGGCATGGCGCTGAGCGAAACAGATTGTCCAAGAGAATCTATAACGACTATCAAGTGACAATATTTATAAGGTTTAACATCCCATACATCTAAACAAATAAAGCATCAACAGTCATTACAGATGTTCAGTCTCAAAAACAAATCCATTCCACTCAGATTTTATATAGTGGGTTTCTAGACTTTCTAACTTTGTTCAGCATAGCATAACATCCAATCAACCTGTCATATACGTTAAAATAAAATTCAATACATAAAGTAAAGGTGAGTACACAAGTTTGCATAATAATAGTAATAAAAGCTTTTTCGCATAACAAGCATGTAACACATAACAGGCGAAGCATGTAACCATCAACAATGATACAACCTAACCACGAGACTGCGTTGTAGAGTATGCGCGACACATGTCCAGCGAACACGTGAAGTAAAGTAATGTGATCCCTAGCAACCCCTGTTCACAACAGGTGCTGAGTCCACGTTGCTAGAGGCGGTCTAGTGTAACACTGTATAAGCATAGTAACAAGCATTCAACAAATCACGTATAACATGAAGGAGAGGTTAGCATTTATAAAGTGTTTGCGTTGTGTGTTGTGTTTTAATATGGAACGTATGTAACACCCAAAAGTGCGTTAAATGAAAATGGGTTCGAGTAAACACAATCTGGATTGGATTGAAGGAAGCGCGTCGGGTCAGCCTGTTGTAACACCTCGTAAAATCACGTCCAATGATGTGTTGACACGTGTACTAAACCCTAATGAAGTCAAACGTTGACTATAAAGGACTAATTTTGCTAAAAATAAAAAACTTTGAATGCGAAAGGACTGAAAGTGTCAATATGATTAAACTAAGCCTCTGAATAACCTTACCCGGTATCCGTATTGGCAAATGAGCCACTTATTGGTTGAAAGGAGCCATTTACGTAATTAATTTAAAGTTTGCGCGACGAAGGGTTAAAAATGTCAACATGTTAATTCTTACCTCTGAGTGACCTTTTTAAAAACCCGGAGCATTATAATATCTAATTGTATTCTAGGCAATACATAATATAGGCCATATAGGGCTTTAATGCCGATAAATGACTATACGCACTAGTTGTGCGTTAAAAGGGTTAAAAGTGTCAACATGTTAATTCTTACCTCTGAGTGACCTTTTAACGAACCTGAAGCATCGTGACGTTTGATAATGCTCTACATAATGCCTAATATGGATAACATAGGGCTTTGACGCAATAAAATGATAATGCGCGCAAATTTGCGCGTTAGAGGGACCAAAAGCGTCAACGTCTAAAACTACACCTTAGAATGATCATTTAAGCATCCTGGAGCACCGTAATATTCGGTCATAACCTCGGGAGTGTCT
This sequence comes from Helianthus tuberosus, assembly GCA_030545235.1. NCBI lineage: Eukaryota > Viridiplantae > Streptophyta > Magnoliopsida > Asterales > Asteraceae > Helianthus > Helianthus tuberosus. The sequence continues at coordinate 41,186 of JARYGA010037929.1, forward strand.
AATACTGGCCATATAAGGTTTTTATGCCATTTCGCGATAATGTGCACAAGTTCGCAATTAAGGGGTTAAAAGCGTCAACGCGTGATACGTGGTTGAAAATCGGTGATCGTTTATGCTTAAGTTGATGTTTTTACACATCTTTTAATCTTGAATAGCCTACTTTTAATGGGATTTGTGTTTTACAGGTCTAAAAGAGTTTAAGGAGCTAATCGGGAGCTTTACAGAGCACCGGGAGCGAACGGGATCAACCGGGGATGTGAAATGAACAAAACCGGGTTAATCATGAAGATTGGATGTGTTTTGGGGGACGTTAATGGATTTAAAATGAATATATTTGAAGATGGCATGATAGAGGGCTGAATTACGAGTACGTGGGCGAAAACGGTGCGTAAAACGGAGCTATAACGAAGAAGTTATGAAGAAAACAAAAAATGGTATTTAGAGGCATTGTAGGCGACGCCCAAAAGGACCGTCGGCGACGGCCTCTAGTTTTTTCCGTCGGCCAGAAACCTTCGTAAACAGTAGATTAAGCCATCGGGTGAAACTGAGACTTCCAGGGGCCGTCGGGGACGCCCTAAATGGCAGTCGGCGACGCCACCTGCATTCTTACTTCGCGAAAAACTTGATTTTTGAGTTGGGGACGAGTTATAACATCAATTTTGACCAAGAAACGGGAGTTACACTCTATTTTGAAGCTAGAAACACCTCTTGGAGCCAAGATACACCACCAATTCATCCTCTAATCCATCCATTCGATTGATAATCATTCGATTCGATCATCATCATCACTTCTACAACCCTAATCATCATTCACCTTTCCAATCCATTCATCACCATCAATCATTCCAAACCCTAATCACTATTTCCACCACTTCAAGGCTTCAAGATGATGATGTTCAGGCTCTCCTCATCCGGTGATCAAGTCTTTTCGATCATGCACGGCTAATTCCTTGGAGGTTTCACCCCGGTGTAGACCTTTGTAAGATTTAGGGTTTATTTTGTGTTGATGTTTGATTTGTGACAACTTGAATTCCATTTGAATCTTTAGACAATTGTCCTACGTTTGTATTGAATTTATGAATTGTCGAGTGAATGATTAAATTTGACTTTGTGAAACGAATACACGTATTTATGCCTTGTCTTTTGATAGGATTTGTTAGTCCAAGGTAACGATGTGCTTCGTGGTCAGTTGTCTATGACGTAGATAGCGATTGGCACATAAGCTTTGTGATTGTTGACCCGTTAATGAACTAATTCGAGTAAATCAAATTAAAACGCGTAGTAATCCTAGGTCTTGCATTTGTTGAAACCGGGTGTGAACCTTGTTATTCCATCTTGTTTTATTAATCAAGTTTCTTGCAATTGCTTATTTCTCTTAGTTAATTAATCGAACCCAATTGTTATTCTCATTAAACATCTTTTCAACAAATAAAAATCATAAAAATAAATTAGCAAGCTTCATAAATTGTGACACTCGTTCAAATTCAATCAAGTCCATTCGCAAACCACATACTCTTCGTGGTTCGACCCCTTACTACCACTAGCTATTTGTTAAGGGTAATTTGGGTATATAAATATTATCTTTGACCGGAGCGCGACACTTCGATCAAAATTTTGGCGCCGTTGCCGGGGAGTGCGTGCGCTTTGTGTTTGGATATTTTTTAAATTTGTGTGATTAACTGTTTAAGTTGCATAATTTCTTCTCTTGTACTTTGTCTTTTTCTTTGTTACGCGGGGTATGTTACTTGTGCAAGTTACAGGTAGTGCATGCATACGCGGAACTCCGGGAGGACTTCACCTTTAATCTACGAACCGGAAATTGAAAGAGTTGCAAGGAGGAATTTAGCAAGGCGGTTAGAGGCAACACTTGCTTCTAATCAAACCACCAAAACACCACCACTCACACCGACCATTGAAACCGATTCAATGGCAAACCAAAACTCAAACCAAAACCTTAACCAAAACCAAAACCCGAATCAATTCCAATACCGAAGTAACTTCAATCTTGCTCAAAATGTCCAACCTATACCTCAAGAGCGACCGGGTGGTAATAACAACACCGGACCACCCACACCACCTTTTCCAAAACCAAAATCCCAACAACACCCAAAGAACACCCCAACAACAAAACCTTCATCGACAAACTTCCTTACCCATCAACCTTGATGACCGGAATGTCAATTCCGACCATCGAGGTAATCGAGATCGTGGCAATCCCGCGAATGAAGATCCATTCTTCAACATAGACGATTTGAGGAACGCCATCCCCGATGACGAACCGTATAGTGTTCCCGGTTATCAATCGCTGGAACATGTGAGTGTTCATACGGAATATTCGGAAGATGGGGGGCATTATGATGATCGGGCTAATGATGACGAAGATTGGGGGTATGTGAATCAAGGTAACGTCTACAATGCAAGAAGGTTTGAAGAAGATGAGTTTGGCTACCAAACGCCAACTATGTGGGGAATGATGACTACGGGTATGGGAATAGAAGAAATGACGGTTACGAAACCACGGAACAACAACCAAAGGAACCGGAACGATGGGTTTTACAATAACAACAACAATGCTAACCCTAACCGGATTCCTCGTTTCGTAGGAGGTGGCAATCAAGGGGGTAACTAAGGTGGAAACCGAAGAGGTGATAGGGGAGGTGATAGAAGGGGCAATCGAAGACCGGTCGATCAAGAAGTTAACGGTCCACATCATCGTCAACAACCTCCACGGGGAGTGAATGACCGTTTCCGACTGGTAGTTACCGATAATGACTCTCCAATAGTATGCGAAAGGAGAATGTTTGATTGCAAACCCCACTACACAACATACTTCCCCAGTTCAATGGGAAGTCTAATGATGAGCCGTACGCGCATTTGGCGGAGTTTTCTTCCATTTGCAACACTATCGGGGGACATAACTTTGCATTGGAGGAGGTCAAACTTCGATTGTTCCAGTTTTCGCTAAAAGACAAGGCGAAACTATGGTTTCTTACACTTCCGGTGAATGGTATTCGAACATGGGGTGAGATGCAACAAGTTTTTCTTGATGAATACTATTCGATGGCGAAGACCGATGACGCTAGAGACGAAATTAGATCTTTCCGCCAACTATCAAGCGAACCGTTGCACGAAGCATTTACGAGGTACAAAGAGTTGATTCGGAAATGCCCACATCACCAAATAGAGAAATGGGAATTGGTGAAGTGTTTTGTACGGGGTTTGGATGATATGACATGGAATCGCCTCGAGTCAACGAGCAACGGGACTTTATTGAGCAATCATGAAGATGATGATTGGGAGTTCCTCGAGCGGATGAGTAAGCGGTCGAAGGAAAAGGAATCGGCCGATAGAGCCAAGAAAGTTTCCCGGTCACTTCCCGACCTTGATTCTAAGGATCTAATTTCTACCTTAGAACGGGAAATGGCTCGTATGAAGAAGAAGGAGGTGAACGCGGTACAATTCGCGGTGTGTGAATAGTGTGGAGATATCGGCCACAGAATCGAGGAATGTCCAACGGGGCCGAGTGATTACACCGAGGAGGTAAATCAAGTGTATGGGGATCGAAAGCAATACGACATGAATTCCAACACTTACCATCCGGGTTTGAGAAATAACCCCAACTTCCGGTATGGTAATGCCTCGAATCAAATGAACCCGAATTTTCAATCGGGTAATCAAGGTGGTCAAGGTGGTTCTTTTCTAAACGAACCAAGGCCAATCCAAATTGCTCTTGTAAAAGATCTGCTAAAGGTGGTAACCAAGGGGGTTACCAAAGGAATTACAATCAAGGGGGTAACCAAGGGTATCAAAACCGTGAAGGTAATTATCAACGTGGTTACAACCAAAGTGGAAATGGGGGTAATGCTTCTATGTCACACCCCTTTCTACGGCGGAAGCACGAGGTGTGATCATGAAAGGTTCTCATTGCATACGAAGAGTAAACATGCTACATGCTCGTAAAATAACATTCAAATACCATAATTTGAAAACATACGTTAGCGTTTACATCGCTAGACAGCATAAAGACATTGTCTCAAAAGTTTACAACTTTATTTAAAGTTAAACACAAGCGACATCCACGAGCATAAGCAAGACCACGCGCACATCCATTCTAGTTACCTGAAATACATGTGAGTTTTTGGAAAAACGTCAACATAATGTTGGTGTGAATTCATGCAGTTTTGTATTTCATGTTTGTATACTTTGTATGAAAACATAGTTTGTGAGTAAATCAAGTTTTCATAAATCCAGTTTCATGTGTACATCACGTACCTATGTATAATTCAATTTCTTCTTGAGTACCCCACGTACTTCAAGTTATTTATCAATCTTCTTGAGTACCCCACGTACTTCCAGTTATATATCAATTCTCTTGAGTACCCCACGTACTTCAAGTTATTTATCAATTCTCTTGAGTACCCCACGTACTTCAAGTTATTTATCAATTCTTGTATGGTATGAATTTTATGTAAATACAGTATTTCTGTAATTATCAGATTGTTAATGGGTTGCAAAGCCATTAACATGTGACACGTCATAGGAAGTCACCAAACCTAAGGCATTTAATTGGTATATTCTGAGACACAAAAGCACCACTCGATTCTCGCCCCGACCGAGTGTGAGGCTGCCAGGCACCTGTTAGATCTAACCTTTTGTTCTGCGGTCTGAATGTATACGTTGATTAATGGTGCTTCTGTACCCTATTCGTGACACTATTTCTCATAACGCATCCTACTTGGTTCTCGTCCTCACCAAGCGCGTTTCTTGTTATCATTTCTCATAGCGCCTCATACTTGGTTCTCGTTCTCACCAAGTGCGCTTCTCATATTCTTATCTTTCGTCACACTTGGTTCTCGTTCTCACCAAGTGTACTTCTTGTATTCTTATATTTCGTCACACTTGGTTCTTGTTCTCACCAAGTGTACTTCTTGTATTTATATCATACCATTTATAAATAATGTACATTTGTACATGTATTTCACCCCCGAAGTTATAAAAACTGAAAACAGTTAAAGAGAAAAGGGGGAGCATGAACTCACAACTTTGCGTTCCTAGCGTCGTAAACTCCACCGGATTTGCTTAATTAACGTCGTAACCTATACGCGTTTTCTTAACGTTAGTCACTAGACTTGCGTCGCACAAGTACAGTCACTCTCTTTTGTATATATTCTTGTGTTAAAAATATTCTATATTTTTAACTACGTATCTTACTTATATTATTTTCTCAAAAATAAATATAAGTCTTTTGTGTTTTGCACTTTGCACCCGAATTATGTATCTTGTATTTTGTATGTGTATTTTTATGTTTATACCCCTCACGAGTATTTAGTGTATTTTTAAGTCTTAATACACTAGCACGTATAACACATACTTTATACACTTAGCACAAAAGCTGGTGATAAAATAATATATATTTTTCTCTCAAAAATATATATACATAGTATCCATTTTTATTCTTGAAGAAATCATCATTTCTTATCACCAAAAATTAGGGAAACCTTGGTAATACTTTTAAATACATTTTTAGGGAATAAGTTTCTCAAAAACTTATATTTTTCTAAGTGTCAAAATTTATAAAAATTTGACAGAGTTTCCCCTAAAAATGGACGTTTCCCATGTTTTCAAAACATGTGTTTATTTTCTTTTGAATTGTCAACAATCATCAACAACAATTATCAACAATATCCGTCAACAATAATCACTAATTTCATGAACTTGAATATTTACAAAAATGTGTAGTAACTTACTAGCACATTTAGTAAGTCTTGTTATCTTTAAAAATAAGTTTAATTTCTTAAAAACTTTATTTTTAAAGAATATGAAGTTTTACAACTTCTTGTCGGTTTTTACGAAAACTATTTCTTCGTTAAAACTTTTGTTACACAAGTATCCACACTCTTGTTTGTGTAAGATCCAGTTTAGAACATGTGATTTCTTTTGATGCTTGGTCTTTTGAAAATACCACTTGTAGATACATAGATCTGCTAGTTTTAAACACTTTTGTACAAGTTAAAACATTTTTACACAAGTTCATGGTTTATGTGTGGTAGGGTTTCACCTTTTAACCCTTGTTACTTCTAAAATAGCTTTAAATACGAGTTCTAAGTGTTATACCTCTAGCTCAAGGCTAGGGAAGATTCTAAGCACAAATCGAGTGGATAAAAGCAAGGTAGGGAGGTCCTTCGCGTTCCGAGTGCACAAGAGCTCCTAATACACGATCCTTGAAGTGTGAATGATGTTGGAATTGCAAGAACTAGACTTGAAAGTATGATGGTGAGTGGGAGAGGGTTCGGCCGAAGGTGAAGGGAGCAAGAGAGAGTGAGTGAGTTGGTGATTTGTTAAGTGATGGTTCTCTCATGTGTGAGTGTGTATTTATAGAAACTTCAAGTGTTATTATCCCTTGGGTTTAATGTCCCCTAGATGCTTAACATCTAAGATTAGCCAAATCACAAGTACAAGGGGGGTGTCCCCTAGGTAACCGAATCGGTCATGGGGGGGGGGGGGTCTTGGTTCGATTTTAAGTAGATAGTTAGGAGGTTAATTATGTTAACTAAGTTAAGTTAAGTAAGTTAAGGGTTTAACCTCGTTAGTAATATATAGCGTGTTATGACGGGTGTTAGGGTAATCAGGGACCCTAACTGGCTCAGAAAAATATAAATAGTGAAAATAATAATATTTTCATGTTCCGGGTATAGTCCGGTTGTTCGGTTACATACCGATTCGTTAAAGTGCTAAATCACACTTTTTAGTGTCTTTTAAGTACCTTTCATGTACTCTTTCAATTCCCAACGCTTAGGGAAATATTCTGGATAATAAAACGACATTTCTGCATAATATTTATATGTCTAAATGCTGATTTATTGCTGAATTGTATAAATTCTGCACTTAAAGTGCGTTTCGGGTGCTTTTTAGTGCTTATTTTTGCTTTCGTATTGCATATATATTAACCCTTGTATGTATTCTTGGGTTTTAATGCATTCTTGTTGTCGGACCTACACCTAGGCCTCAATTCTGATGTCTGACTGCTTTCTGCAGTTCTGTTGACACATTGTGTCTTACCGGTGAGTTTACTATTATTCTGACGCAACGCTCTCGTTTATGCATAAAGCAATATTTTGTAGTATACAACGTGCATGAATTTACTTGTTTAATCATGTGTTCAGACATTGCTGACAATTAAACTCATAATTGCAGTCATTAAGCGATAATTATAGTGTACGGAAATTACCGGTTTGTGCCAGTTGTCACAGTCTCCCCCCGTTAAAAGAATTTCGTCCCGAAATTCCGACTGAACTAACTCTCGCTGGAGTCTTCTTGAATAGGTGGGGATACTTTTTCTTGAACTGGTCTTCACGTTCCCATGTGTACTCGGGTCCGTGCTTAGAGCTCCAACGTACTTTGACAAGTTTCACACTGCTCCTCCTGGTCTTGTTGACTTTCCAGTCAGTAACCTCAACGGGTTGTTCTGTAAATCGGAGGGCTTCATCAATATGCACTTCATCCAACGGGATGGTCACGTTTTCTTGTGTTGGACTCTTCTTCAGGCTGGATACATGAAACGTATCATGTACTCCATTAAGTTCTGCCGGTAACTCCAACTTGTATGCCACGGTACCAATTCTTCTCAATATTCTGAATGGTCCGATGTATCGTGGATTCAACTTTCCACGCTTTCCAAATCTGACTACGCCCTTCCATGGTGAGACCTTTAACAACACTTTGTCTCCCACCTTGAAATCTACCGATTTTCTATTTGGATCCGCGTAGCTCTTTTGTCGCTCTCGAGCCGCACTAATGCGCTCTCGGATCTGCGCAATCTTGTCGGTTGTCTCTTGTACAAGTTCAGGACCAACCATACGTTTATCTCCGGCATCTGCCCAACATAAGGGCGATCGGCATTTGCGGCCATACAGAGCTTCGAACGGCGCGGCATTTATGCTCGTATGATAACTGTTATTGTAGGAAAACTCAACTAGAGGTAGATGAGTATCCCAGCTGCCGCCTAGGTCCATGACACATGCGCGAAGCATATCTTCTAACGTTTGTATAGTCCGTTCGCTCTGGCCGTCTGTTTGCGGATGGAATGCCGTGCTTAGATCTAACTGAGATCCAAAGGCTTCCTGAAATGATTGCCAGATTCTTGAGACAAAGCGTCCATCTCTGTCTGAAATGATTGAGATTGGCACTCCATGGCGTGCCACAATTTCTCTCAAGTATATTTCTGCAAGCTTTCCAGTGCTATCCTTCTCTCGGATTGGTAGGAAATGCGCAGACTTCGTCAATCGATCAACTATTACCCATATCATATCGTGCCCTCTCGGGGTCCTGGGTAATTTCGTTATGAAGTCCATCGAGATTTGTTCCCACTTCCATACGGGAATCTCTGGTTGTTGTAGTAGGCCGGACGGTTTCTGATATTCTGCCTTAACCTTGGCACAGGTTAGGAATTTTCCAACATAACAGCAACGTCGCTTTTGAGTCTCGGCCACCAATAGTATTCTTTCAAGTCTTGATACATTTTGTCCGATCCTGGATGGATCGAATATCTCGATTTGTGGGCTTCATTAAGGATGACTTCTCGTATGCCACCATAGAGTGGAACCCAAATACGCTTCTTAAAGTATAAGGCTCCCTCTTCGTTTGGCACCATGTATTTCAATGCACCCCGGAGGTATTCAGCTTTACGGTTCTCTTCTTTAAGAGCTTCTTGTTGTGCATCTCGAATGCGTGCAGTGAGGTTCGTTCGAATGGTCAGTTCCAATGCTCGAACCCTTAGGGTCTTAACCCTTTCTTTTCGGCTCAACGCGTCTGCTACAACGTTCGCCTTTCCAGGATGGTACTTAATCTCACAGTCATAATCATTCAGCAGCTCGACCCAACGTCGCTGGCGCATATTTAATTCCTTCTGATCAAATATGTGTTGTAAGCTTTTGTGATCTGTGAAGATTGTACATCGAGTGCCATATAGATAATGTCGCCAAATCTTCAAGGCGAATACCACTGCACCCAGCTCCAGGTCGTGAGTGGTATAATTTCTCTCGTGAACCTTCAGTTGTCTTGAAGCATAAGCGATGACTTTTTGGCGTTGCATGAGCACACAACCCAAGCCTTGTCGTGAGGCGTCGCAGTATACCACGAAGTCTTCAGTGCCTTCGGGTAACGATAGTATCGGTGCATCGCAGAGCTTGTTCTTAAGTAGCTGAAAGGCTTCTTCTTGTTTGTGACTCCAGTCGTACTTCTTGTCTTTCTGAGTCAGGGTCGTTAGCGGTTGAGCTATCTTCGAGAAATTCTCGATGAATCGTCGGTAATAGCCCGCTAAACCCAAAAATTGACGAACTTCAGTTGGGGTCTTGGGAGCTTCCCAATTCTTTATTGCTTCTATCTTGGACGGGTCTACATGAATGCCCTTCTCATTCACCACGTGACCAAGAAATTGTACTTCGCGAATCCAGAATTCGCATTTCGAGAACTTTGCATAAAGTTTCTCTTTCTTCAGTAGCTCCAAGATGGTTCTGAGATGTTGCTCGTGCTCTTCTTTCGTTCGCGAGTAAATCAGGATATCATCGATAAATACAATCACGAATTTATCGAGGTATGGTTTGCATACGCGGTTCATTAGATCCATAAAGACCGCTGGTGCATTCGTCAGCCCAAATGGCATCACAAGAAATTCGTAGTGCCCATAGCGCGTTCTGAATGCAGTCTTTGGCACGCTCTCATCTTGGATTCTCAGCTGATGGTATCCAGATCGAAGGTCGATCTTGGAATAGTAGCTTGATCCTTGCAGTTGATCAAATAAGTCATCGATCCTCGGTAGCGGATACCGATTCTTGATTGTGAGCTTGTTCAGTTCCCTGTAATCGATACACATCCGCAGTGATCCATCCTTCTTCTTCACGAATAATACTGGAGCTCCCCAGGGCGAGAAGCTTGGCCTTATGAATCCTTTATCCAACAACTCCTGGAGTTGTGTAGATAATTCTTGCATCTCGGATGGCGCAAGTCGATAGGGTGCCTTGGCTACCGGAGCAGCTCCTGGAACCAAGTCTATACGGAATTCGACTTGTCGTTGCGGAGGTTGTCCTGGCAGATCTTCAGGGAACACATCAGGAAATTCCTTCACCACAGGAATGTCTTCGAGTTTCGGCTCCTCAGCCTTCTTGTCTATAACGTGTGCTAGGAAAGCAACACATCCTTTCCTTAAGCACTTCTGTGCCTTCATACAACTGATGATTCGTAGAGGCGCGTTTCGTCTTTCTCCATGTACTATGAGAGTTTCATCATTCGCCAGAGGGATGCGAATGATTTTCTCATGACAAATGACTTCCGCTTTGTTCTTGGACAACCAGTCCATTCCGACCACTACATCGAAGCTACCTAATTGAATAGGTAAGAGGTCGATGCTAAATCTTCGTTCACCAAGTTCTAGCGTGCAGCCTCTAACAACTTCGCCCGATTCAACAAGTTTACCATTGGCTAGTTCTATGGAATAAGGAATTTCTAATCTACTAGATTCTATTCCGAGTATGCGTTTAAATTCCACAGACATGAAGCTATAATCGGCGCCAGTGTCGAATAATATGGATGCAAAGTGATTGTTAATGAGAAACGTACCGGTGACCACGTTAGGGTCCTCGCGTGCGTCTCTTGCTCCAATCACAAATGCTCGAGCCGGAGCGTTGTTTCTCTCTGGGCAGTTCTTCATAAAATGATCATTGCTTCCACACTTGAAGCATCCTTGCCCTTTCCCGTTGCCATTCTTGTTACCAGCACCGTTCCCATTTCGGTTCTTTCCTTTTCCCCAACAGTCTTCTATTTGATGACCCAATTTACCACATTTGTCGCACCTTGGAATGCGACAAGCTCCATCATGATAATACTTACACTTTTGGCATCTAGGCATGGAGCCTTGGTATGCTTTGGTTGCATGGGTTTTCGCCTCCTGGGACGTGTTAGCGTCACGCTTCATGCTGAAACCCTTGTTGTTGCGAGTTGCTTGATTCAAGTTTGCATGTTTCCTTTTCTTGTTGCCAGACGACTCAGCATGCGTCTCGGCATTTTCTGTTGGGTTCAGCGAGAGCTTCTTCATACGAACACAATCTTCAGTCAGGCTGACAGCCAGAGTTACAGCCTCGGTGATTGTTTGTGGTTTGGCCGACGTCACCATGCCACGAAACTCTGAGGCCAGTCCCCATATGTAGCGTTCAACACGCTTGAATTCGGGAGTTACCATGTAGGGAAGCACTCTAGACAGGTCGTGGAACCTTCGAGTGTAACCATTGATGTCAGCACCTTCCATAGTTAAGTGCCAGAACTCTGTCTCCAGCCTTTGGAGTTCGGCACGAGAGCAGTACTTCTCTCTCATCCTTTCCTTCAGTTCCTCCCAAGTTAGGCCATAAGCGGCATCATCACCCAAAGTTTGGGCTTACAGGTTCCACCAAGTCAGAGCTTCATCGACGAATAACCCAGTAGCAAAAGTGACTTGTTGATCCGCGGTACACTTGCTCATGCAGAAAGTAGCTTCAGTCTTCTCCGTCCAGCGCACAAATGTTACTGCACCTCCTGTGCCGTCATAGTTCATCGGCTTGCAGTCGAGGAACTGCTTGAAAGTGCAGCCTGGAATTGATTCAACCAATTCACATGTGAGCAATCGAAGAAATAATGAAACAAAGACCGTTCATAAATTTCCTCATGCTTAGTACAGTGTCTCAAGGTTACCTTGAGCTGCATTGCCTCCAGACGAATCTCCATTCCCATTACGCCTAGCGTTGCTTGGTCCACCACTGTCTTGAGTTCGGTTCGCCTCGTACTGGGCGATAGCAGCGGAGATCCTTTCCTCCAGTAGAGCGTTCAGCTCTTCAGCAGTTCTTGGCAGTGGGGGAGGCGGAGGTTGATCGTCATTGCGAGCATTCACAGTTTTCCTGGGTGCCATGTTCTGACAGAACATAACACAGCAGGGTTAGGCATTTGTTTGATATCGTCACACTAAACAGTAGTATCATATATATTCACAGGTATATATACCACATAAGTGACATCAAACAATTATTACTCTAGCAGAGTACTTATTAGGCTTGTACTGAGGGAATCTATACGTGACAAGACTTGCTGTGATTTCTGTGCACTGAATCCCATAATTATGTATGCATCCATAATTACGTAACTCCTTGCACAGTCCGCACAGTTCGTTTCATCCTCGTATTTCTTCCTTCAGATAGGCCATCGCTTTCAGGTAAGGTCACATATACTTGCGACACTCTACTTCTAGTACATGCAAATTATCACACATAATTGCAAGTAATTTCTAGTCAATGACAAGTGCTTCTCTAGTGCACTCTAAGTCTCGTAGTGTCTTTTCTAGACTCATGTAGACAGTTTCAGGTAGTGGATGTCGCGGGACGTTTTATGCAATGAAAACTCTTTGAAAATTGTTTTCGTGAATGGATCCTAGAGATTGTAGACTAGACTCGAGAAGGAATCCTGGTTCACTACAATCGCAGCTCTGATACCAATCTGTCACACCCCTTTCTGCGGCGGAAGCACGAGGTGTGATCATGAAAGGTTCTCATTGCATACGAAGAGTAAACATGCTACATGCTCGTAAAATAACATTCAAATACCATAATTTGAAAACATACGTTAGCGTTTACATCGCTAGACAGCATAAAGACATTGTCTCAAAAGTTTACAACTTTATTTAAAGTTAAACACAAGCGACATCCACGAGCATAAGCAAGACCACGCGCACATCCATTCTAGTTACCTGAAATACATGTGAGTTTTTGGAAAAACGTCAACATAATGTTGGTGTGAATTCATGCAGTTTTGTATTTCATGTTTGTATACTTTGTATGAAAACATAGTTTGTGAGTAAATCAAGTTTTCATAAATCCAGTTTCATGTGTACATCACGTACCTATGTATAATTCAATTTCTTCTTGAGTACCCCACGTACTTCAAGTTATTTATCAATCTTCTTGAGTACCCCACGTACTTCCAGTTATATATCAATTCTCTTGAGTACCCCACGTACTTCAAGTTATTTATCAATTCTCTTGAGTACCCCACGTACTTCAAGTTATTTATCAATTCTTGTATGGTATGAATTTTATGTAAATACAGTATTTCTGTAATTATCAGATTGTTAATGGGTTGCAAAGCCATTAACATGTGACACGTCATAGGAAGTCACCAAACCTAAGGCATTTAATTGGTATATTCTGAGACACAAAAGCACCACTCGATTCTCGCCCCGACCGAGTGTGAGGCTGCCAGGCACCTGTTAGATCTAACCTTTTGTTCTGCGGTCTGAATGTATACGTTGATTAATGGTGCTTCTGTACCCTATTCGTGACACTATTTCTCATAACGCATCCTACTTGGTTCTCGTCCTCACCAAGCGCGTTTCTTGTTATCATTTCTCATAGCGCCTCATACTTGGTTCTCGTTCTCACCAAGTGCGCTTCTCATATTCTTATCTTTCGTCACACTTGGTTCTCGTTCTCACCAAGTGTACTTCTTGTATTCTTATATTTCGTCACACTTGGTTCTCGTTCTCACCAAGTGTACTTCTTGTATTTATATCATACCATTTATAAATAATGTACATTTGTACATGTATTTCACCCCCGAAGTTATAAAAACTGAAAACAGTTAAAGAGAAAAGGGGGAGCATGAACTCACAACTTTGCGTTCCTAGCGTCGTAAACTCCACCGGATTTGCTTAATTAACGTCGTAACCTATACGCGTTTTCTTAACGTTAGTCACTAGACTTGCGTCGCACAAGTACAGTCACTCTCTTTTGTATATATTCTTGTGTTAAAAATATTCTATATTTTTAACTACGTATCTTACTTATATTATTTTCTCAAAAATAAATATAAGTCTTTTGTGTTTTGCACTTTGCACCCGAATTATGTATCTTGTATTTTGTATGTGTATTTTTATGTTTATACCCCTCACGAGTATTTAGTGTATTTTTAAGTCTTAATACACTAGCACGTATAACACATACTTTATACACTTAGCACAAAAGCTGGTGATAAAATAATATATATTTTTCTCTCAAAAATATATATACATAGTATCCATTTTTATTCTTGAAGAAATCATCATTTCTTATCACCAAAAATTAGGGAAACCTTGGTAATACTTTTAAATACATTTTTAGGGAATAAGTTTCTCAAAAACTTATATTTTTCAAAGTGTCAAAATTTATAAAAATTTGACAGAGTTTCCCCTAAAAATGGACGTTTCCCATGTTTTCAAAACATGTGTTTATTTTCTTTTGAATTGTCAACAATCATCAACAACAATTATCAACAATATCCGTCAACAATAATCACTAATTTCATGAACTTGAATATTTACAAAAATGTGTAGTAACTTACTAGCACATTTAGTAAGTCTTGTTATCTTTAAAAATAAGTTTAATTTCTTAAAAACTTTATTTTTAAAGAATATGAAGTTTTACAACTTCTTGTCGGTTTTTACGAAAACTATTTCTTCGTTAAAACTTTTGTTACACAAGTATCCACACTCTTGTTTGTGTAAGATCCGGTTTAGAACATGTGATTTCTTTTGATGCTTGGTCTTTTGAAAATACCACTTGTAGATACATAGATCTGCTAGTTTTAAACACTTTTGTACAAGTTAAAACATTTTTACACAAGTTCATGGTTTATGTGTGGTAGGGTTTCACCTTTTAACCCTTGTTACTTCTAAAATAGCTTTAAATACGAGTTCTAAGTGTTATACCTCTAGCTCAAGGCTAGGGAAGATTCTAAGCACAAATCGAGTGGATAAAAGCAAGGTAGGGAGGTCCTTCGCGTTCCGAGTGCACAAGAGCTCCTAATACGCGATCCTTGAAGTGTGAATGATGTTGGAATTGCAAGAACTAGACTTGAAAGTATGATGGTGAGTGGGAGAGGGTTCGGCCGAAGGTGAAGGGAGCAAGAGAGAGTGAGTGAGTTGGTGATTTGTTAAGTGATGGTTCTCTCATGTGTGAGTGTGTATTTATAGAAACTTCAAGTGTTATTATCCCTTGGGTTTAATGTCCCCTAGATGCTTAACATCTAAGATTAGCCAAATCACAAGTACAAGGGGGGTGTCCCCTAGGTAACCGAATCGGTCATGGGGGGGGGGGGGTCTTGGTTCGATTTTAAGTAGATAGTTAGGAGGTTAATTATGTTAACTAAGTTAAGTTAAGTAAGTTAAGGGTTTAACCTCGTTAGTAATATATAGCGTGTTATGACGGGTGTTAGGGTAATCAGGGACCCTAACTGGCTCAGAAAAATATAAATAGTGAAAATAATAATATTTTCATGTTCCGGGTATAGTCCGGTTGTTCGGTTACATACCGATTCGTTAAAGTGCTAAATCACACTTTTTAGTGTCTTTTAAGTACCTTTCATGTACTCTTTCAATTCCCAACGCTTAGGGAAATATTCTGGATAATAAAACGACATTTCTGCATAATATTTATATGTCTAAATGCTGATTTATTGCTGAATTGTATAAATTCTGCACTTAAAGTGCGTTTCGGGTGCTTTTTAGTGCTTATTTTTGCTTTCGTATTGCATATATATTAACCCTTGTATGTATTCTTGGGTTTTAATGCATTCTTGTTGTCGGACCTACACCTAGGCCTCAATTCTGATGTCTGACTGCTTTCTGCAGTTCTGTTGACACATTGTGTCTTACCGGTGAGTTTACTATTATTCTGACGCAACGCTCTCGTTTATGCATAAAGCAATATTTTGTAGTATACAACGTGCATGAATTTACTTGTTTAATCATGTGTTCAGACATTGCTGACAATTAAACTCATAATTGCAGTCATTAAGCGATAATTATAGTGTATGGAAATTACCGGTTTGTGCCAGTTGTCACATTCTAACTCTCAAGGTGACGACTCGTTCAATTCTAAAATGGATGCTCTCATGAATGCTATGAGTACCCTTACAACCGAAGTGAGGAAAGAGTTTGAGGTGCGAGACAAGTCGCATAAGGCATTGGAAAAACAAGTGGTTCAACTTGCGGAAGAAATGGCCCAAATTCGTGGAAGTGGAGGAAGACTTCCAAGTCACACCGCAATGAACCCGAAGGATCAAAGCTCAAGCACGGGCGATGTGAGGAATGTACACATTAGCGCGGTAAGTCTTCTTCCGAATGATGAAATTTGTAGTGTTCAAAGCATTCCACCACCACAATATATTGATGGTGTAGTGGAAGATATAAGTGATGAGCCGGAAAGTGAAAATGAACAAGAAACGATTTCACAAAGTAAAATTGAAAATATAACTAAAAATTCTTTTTGTGAAAATTGTTTAAATCAACATAACCTGAGTAATGCATCAAAAGTTGAGGAACGATACCCACCGAAGGACGAGGGGTGGGAAAATTTTAAACAAGCAAAAATTAATTTACCGTTACTCGATGACATTAAAAAGGTTCCGGCCCATGTGGAATGCTTAAAGGAGTTAAGCATCGAAATACGGCACAACAAATTACCCGAACCGGTTGATTTGATATCTCATGTTAGTGCCGTTTTATCGAGTGTGCTCCCCCAAAAAGCTCAAGATCCGGGAGATCCTCTTATTCCAATTCAAATTGAAGCATTTAAAATCGAGAGGGCGCTCCTCGATCTTGGAGCTTGTGTGAGCATCTTGCCCGGGAGTTTGTATGACCAATACGATTTTGGTCCATTGAAAAAGTTTGATACTCCCGTGGTATTGGCCGATCAGACTCCCATGCATCCAAGGGGGATGGTGGAAGATGTGATTGTGAAGGTGGAAGATTGCTATTACCTAGTGGACTTTTTGGTAGTAGACTATGTTGGGTGTGTTGAAGACACCCAACCGATAGTCATACTGGGTAGACCGTTCCTCGCAACTGCTAATGCCATAATAAATTGTGCAATGGGAACGGTGAGCATAAAGTTTGGGGATCGGGAATTAAATTTAGATGTTTTTCCAAAATTTACTAACCCACTCGGTGAGGATACGTGTCCCAAGAAGGACATGAATCCAAACAAAAAGGTATGTGCTATGGTTGGTAGGTTTGGAGAACCAAAGAAGAAACCAATCAAGAAGAAGAAGGCGAAGAAGTCGCCTCAAGAAAAGAAGAAGGAAGAGGAAGTGAGGAAGTTTGGACCGTTTGGCAACAAATGGTATGAATCACCGGTGGGTGATTTCGAGGAGTTTGTAAGCGGCAAGCATGCCATTCGACCACCATGAGGTGGTATGTTAAGTGTTGTTGTATATTTTATATCGCATTTCGTTTTAGTTGTTATCCGTAGTTTAGTTAGTATTGTTGTTGTTGTATATTTTTGTTATTTCGTTTTATTAGTTAAATGAACGTTGTGGGTGTGTTCCCTATATAACCCTCACGAGACCTACTCGTCCTCCCGAGTTATCGGGAGGTTTAAAGGGCTTGCGTAATTTAACGCATGATTTGGTAACACTTTCATAAAAATGGTAGAACTAACCACCTAACAAATTTCAATGGTTGTGAGAAGCAAGCTTCTACACAAGGGTTAAGATTTGTAGGTACAACATGTTCGCGAGACAACCGTTTTCATGACGAGAAGAAGAAGACATGAGCATCTAGCGACAAAAATCAGGTGCATGTGTTTCCTTTTTCCTTGATTCTTAGATTAGTAATAAGTGGATTGTAAATTCTATTTTATTTTCCGGGGTGAAATTTTTGGGAGGTTAGCCGTGTCACATCCCTTGTGTGTTTTAAAACTCTAGTTCTTACACATTGAGGACAATGTGTACCTCAAGTGTGGGGATGGGGGAGTAGTAAAAGTTTTTGATTTTGGCCCGTTCATTTAAACACTACACATTGAGGACAATGTTTACCTCAAGTGTGGGGATGGGGGAAAATTTCAAATTTTTTTTCAATAATTTCTTGTTTCAAAAGGGATCTTAAAAGCACAAGTAACTAAGTCAACGAGGGATGGCACAACGCATTTGGTCTTTTGTCATGGTCAAGTTCAAAGTAATAGCATGACGGATATTTAGCGGGTGGTTATTTGGGAATAATTCACCTAAGGAACTAGCATTTTATGCATATCACATACCATACCCTTATACGTGAGGTTTTGAGCCACTTTTATATCATAGATTTACATATACATGTTTCTTTGTTTGAGTGGACCATTAGTCGCGTATTGTAGAACTTGCAACTTTTGATACGTTTGAGACCATAGACCGAATACAAGCACAAGAATGATTAAGGCATTAGGTAAACCTTTTCCTTTTACACCATTTATATATCCTTACCCAAAAATTATCCCTTAGTAGCCAATTTTAAGCCTAACCCTTTCGTTTGACCACCCTTTACCCCATAACCTTAAACCCTTTTTGTTTTTAACCCGTGTGATGGAAATTCAATTATAGGAGTCAAGTTTGTATAGTTGTTTGTTTGTTTGCATAAAAAAAAGAGAAATCAGAAAATGTTATGAAAAAGAATTGAAAATCATTGAGAAAAGAACAAAAATATGAAGTTAGTGGTTGTTGAATAAAAGGCTAAAGTTGTTGCCTCGTAGTGATGTTTATAGTTCAGTTTTGTTTAGAGTAGTCGTTTCTAATAAAAATCTAATTTTCATCACCTTAGCCACTTTAAAATGTCCTATTTCTTACCCTTAGCCTAGCCCCGTTACAACCCTTACAAAGACCTTATGACTTGTGCTTAGTATTCGTGTTCGGTGGTGGA
Source organism: Helianthus tuberosus (assembly GCA_030545235.1). NCBI lineage: Eukaryota > Viridiplantae > Streptophyta > Magnoliopsida > Asterales > Asteraceae > Helianthus > Helianthus tuberosus. The sequence goes on from JARYGA010037929.1 coordinate 59,907, forward strand.
GAATGATTGAGCTGCAAGCCTATGCGTGTACGTGTTCTAATCGGTTTTGACCGATCATTCTTTGAAGTGCTAATACATTATGAAAATTAGCCAATTTATAAACCGAGTGGAGAGAACATTGTGAGGGATGTGCATGAATTGTTGGTTTCACGGGCGGGTTAATCTTGGATAACCATTTTATATGTGAATGCATTTTACCATTAAATATGTGGAAAATTGTAAAGAGTTTGAACTTTTGTATGACAATAGACCTTAACCTCGTCTCGGGAACGGGGCTTGTATTTCTTGTTAGACCCACGTGAAAGTGAAAAACAGATTTACTTGAGGGCAAGCAAAAGACAAGTGTGGGGATTTGATACGTGGTTGAAAACCGGTGATCGTTTATGATTAAGTTGATGTTTTTACATAGCTTTTAATCTTGAATAGCCAACTTTTAATGGGATTTGTGTTTTACAGGTCTAAAAGAGTTTAAGGAGCTAATCGGGAGCTTTACGGAGCACCGGGAGCGAACGGGATCAACCGGGGATGTGAAATGAACAAAACCGGGTTAATCATGAAGATTGGATGTGTTTTGGGGGATGTTAATGGATTTAAAATGAATATATTTGAAGATGGCATGATAGAGGGCTGAATTACGAGTACGTGGGCGAAAACGGTGCGTAAAACGGAGCTATAACGAAGAAGTTATGAAGAAAACAAAAAAATGGTATTTAGAGGAACCGTAGGCGACGCCCAAAAGGACCGTCGGCGAAGGCCTCTGGTTTGTTCCGTCGGCCAGAAAACTTCGTAAACAGTAGATTAAGCCGTCGGGTGAAACTGAGACTTCCAGGGGACGTCGGGGACGCCCTAAATGGCAGTCGGCGACGCCACCTGCATTCTTACTTCGTGAAAAACTTGATTTTTGAGTTGGGGACGAGTTATAACATCAATTTTGACCAAGAAACGGGAGTTACACTCTATTTTGAAGTTAGAAACACCTCTTGGAGCCAAGATACACCACCAATTCATCCTCTAATCCATCTATTCGATTGACAACCATTCGATTCGATCATCATCATCATCACTTCTACAACCCTAATCATCATTCACCTTTCCAATCCATTCATCACCATCAATCATTCCAAACCCTAATCACTATTTCCACTACTTCAAGGATTCAAGATGATGATGTTCAGGCTCTCCTCATCCGGTGATCAAGTCCTTTCGATCATGCACGGCTAATTCCTTGGAGGTTTCACCCCGGTGTAGACTTTTGTAAGATTTAGGGTTTATTATGTGTTGATGTTTGATTTGTGACAACTTGAATTGCATTTGAATCTTTAGACAATTGTCCTACATTTGTATTGAATTTATGAATTGTCGAGTGAATGATTAAATTTGACTTTGTGAAACGAATACACGTATTTATGCCTTTTCTTTTGATAGGATTTGTTAGTCCAAGGTAACGATGTGCCTCGTGGTCCGTTGTCTATGACGTAGATAGCGATTGACACCAAAGCTTTGTGATTGTTGACTCGTTAATGAACTAATTCGAGTAAATCAAATTAAAACGCGTAGTAATCCCAGGTCTTGCATTTGTTGAAACCGGGTGTGAACCTTGTTATTCCATCTTGTTTTATTAATCAAGTTTCTTGCAATTGCTTATTTCTCTTAGTTAATTAATCCAACCCAATTGTTATTCTCATTAAACATCTTTTCAACAAATAAAAATCATAAAAATAAATTAGCAAGCTTCATAAATTGTGACACTCGTTCAAATTCAATCAAGTCCATTCGCAAACCACATACTCTTCGTGGTTTGACCCCTTACTACCACTAGCTATTTGAAGGGTAATTTGGGTATATAAATATTATCTTTGACCGGAGCACGACACTCCGATCAACGCACGAAACTACGCTTTAGGTTGATCTATTAAAAGAACTGGAAACTCCTTATGCTCAGTCATACCCCCGGATGTACCTAATATGAGCCGTTTAAGGCTTAGATGCCATAGATCGAAAATACGCATAAATTTATGCGACAAGGGACTAAAAGTGACAACAAGTGAAACTATGCCTTAGTGACGCCTTTTAATCAGAACAGGGACTCCACAACGCTCGGCCGAACCCCTAAGTATGCCTAAGATTTCCCGTTAAATGTTTTTGTACGTTATACTAATATTATTCATGAAACTAGAAAGTTAGGTGCCTTATATGTCATTTATGAAAGTATTAAAAGCTGAACATAAAGACAGGGACCAGAACTGTTAACCAGCATATTTGTTGCATGGACAAGGTTGCTTTGCAGGCCACGAGCACTCAGGGTCTGCCCTTCGCGTGCCGTTAGAGAACAAACAGTAAACATCAGCTGAAATAGATGTTTTTGTGCCAAAAATGTAATTTTTGAAAGTTAAAAATGCATATAAATGAAACAGGGACCAAAACTGCCAAAGCAGAAACATGTTATGCCGGATTGAGCCGGCTCGAGGGCCGCGTAGGCCTGGGCTTGTCTCGTTCGCGGGCCGCCAAAGCCCAAACAACAGCAGCAAGTTGTTTTGAGTTGTTGTTTTGGGTCCTTGTTTGTTCTCCACACATCTCTAAACCACTTAGCTAAAACTAGGGACTTGTTAGTTGGTTTTTAAACCTGGTTTTACACATGTTATGATCTTATAACTCCTCTAAACACTTGGCAAGATCTGGTCCAATCTCAAAAACTATAAATAGGCATTGAATTTCACTTGAATCATTTGCACCATTTCTTGTTCTTTCTACAACTTCTCATATTGGGGAGTTCCTGAGATTTTGGGAAGCACCCTCTGAGTTTATTTTAGTCCCTAGGACCATATGTAAGTGTCCTTTCGTGACTAGTTCATTTTATTTGGCTTAAAAAGCCGGAAAGTCAAGCGTTTACGATAAACGCTTTGACTTTTAGTTAGACCGTAATCGGTCAAGCCATTGTTCACAACGAATGTGGCTATGTGATCGTAATTAGGTAGGTGTTAAACCCTCAAAAGGGCACCTCCTAAGAATCACGTTTGCTTGGTCAATTGACGAGTCAACGTAATATTGTTTTAAAAAGTCAACGGGTCAGTTTTTGAAATAATTGCGATATGAGTTTAGAAATATTCTAAAATACGTTTTATCACTTAAACAACTTGGTAATAATTATTAGAACATGTGTAAACATGTTCGGCTCGTCAATTCCAGTTTTAGGGTCGGTTCGCAACCGAAAGTCGTGAAGTTTGACTTCTGCGTTGACTTTCGATTATGAACCGAATTAGATTAGTTTGCTACTGATTTTAGGTTCCGTTATGATCGTAATATAATGTAGCATAACCCTATAAGGTTATATTACACGATTATACTAGAAATCCAAGTTTTTGCACATGTTCCGTTACTATGCTTAATTTTGACTATTATGCCCTTATAGTTTAAAAACGAGATTTTTGAATATGTAAGCATGCACATAGATTTTTTACTGATATATAAACATGTCAAAATTATTTTGACATTATTTTCTGGTCTCAAATTAATGTTATGCAAGATATCGTAAAAATTAACTCTTTATAATTAAATTACGCTTTTGTGCATAAATTATGTTTAAACCCAAATTTTGGCACCAAACTCATTACCTACTGTTATGATATTATTTTTAGGGATTTTTGGAATGTTGGGTCAGATTAGATACTGACCATATCATTGAGTTCTCGTATAAATTATATAATTGACGATAATGCCCCTTTTGCTAATAAATTGTGATTTGCATATAATTAACATGCCAAACCTTTTCCTACTGATTTTATATGTAAAATAAAATATTTTAACCATTCAAGGCTAGTCAAAATCTCAGAATCACATAAACTTTGCAAATATCGCCAATTATCTATTTTGACGCTAATTAGGTGCATAGTATGGATTAAAACCATATTTAACACCTAAGACTTGTTACCTACTGAATTTATAAATAAATTTTAATACTTTTATAGTAGGTATAAGTCATGAACTCAGACTTCCAATTTGGTCCTGTTGGGATTGAACCCTATCAGAGGAACAGATAATTAAAGATAAAACTGGATCTGGGCAGTGGATCAAGAATAAGCAGATATTATGTATTCAAGTCTCTCCCCTTGAAAGTGGTTTCAACATCTGATGACCTCCAATCCACTGATCATTACAACTGCTGACCTACAACTACTGATCAAGTCAAAGACTAATGAAGACTAAAGCCCAGCTGTTCAATCAACTGCTATGGGTCAAGCTCTGCTGGGTTATGTCAAGTACTGCTGGAGTCACAACAGTGGAAGGATAGAGCAGTAGTTTAGTTTGTTGTTATGTAATGTATTGTATAACAGTTGTTAGCATAGCAGTGTTTGTATTAGATCAGTGCTTAGAGTTTGTTAGGAGGTTAGATGTCACTTTCATGGTGATGTCAGCAAAGATGCCACAGTGGTTTGTTCGTGCCTATAAATAGAACAGTACCCTGTACTGTTCTATTAGCTCTTTCACGACTTTCATTCCTGTACGAACAATTCACTGTGAGCTCAGGCTGAGGGGGAGTTTGTTACATACTTGCAATTGTAATTGAATCTTGTAATAAATTCAAGCATTCGGTTCAATGTTAAACTTGTATGTTGAAAGTAATTCTCCTGTTTGATTGTGTGCAAAGTTTGTGATCATTTATATTCCGCTGCACTTCTCATTCATCTTTCATCTTAATTCAAACGTAAAACACAATCAATCCAAACTCAGATCCTAACAATTGGTATCAGAGCTGGGACAGTCAAATTTGATTTAACAATCATTTTGACATAAATAGTTTAGCTCACAATCGTTGATACTGATAGTTGTTCGTTTTGTTGAAAAACAGAGCAAGGTTTAATCACTATCAAAGTTGATTAATCAGTGCTTGTAAAACAACCAGGATGACGTCACAAACACATGATGATAAGAATAACATCGGCTCACTTTTCAAACCACCCATGCTTAAACGTAATGAATACAACATCTAGGAGAGAGGGATGGGTCACATCCTTGCTCAACAAAATACTGGATGTTGGAGATCTGTTGTTTATGGACCACACGTTCCCATGGTGCCAAGTGCTGAGGATACAAAGAAGTTCGAACCTAAAAAACTTGAAAATTATACTGAAACTGATTTTCAAAAGTTCGAACTCGATGCCAAAGCATTTAGTATCATTGCATCTGCATTACCCAATGAAATTTATGCTGGGCTGTTACATTGTAACAGTGCCAAAGAGCTATGGGATGCACTGAAGGAACAGTTTGGGGGAACATAAGAAGTTATTGAAAATAAAAGGGAAATTCTGAATCAGCAGTATGAAACCTTTTGTCACATCAAGGGTGAATCATTGACTCAGCAGTTTGAGTGATTTAGTTCTCTCATTAGTGAGCTAAGACTTGTTAAAGTTACATTTCCTAATTCAACACAAAATAGCAGGTTTCTTATATCACTACCTGAAAAATGGGATACCATAGCTTTTGTAACTAGAAATTCTGCTGAGTTCAAAGATCTGACCCTTACCCAACTTCATGGTAGACTCCTGACCTATGAAAGCGAGTTAAACCAGAAAAAGAAGTTGCAAGAGTCTGGTAAAGTTGCTGATGATTATTCATTTGGCAGCACAACTCTCTTTGGTCAGGAAGAATCTGGTAGCAGTAGTAAGGATCAGAGTTATGATCATTTTATTGATATAACTGCTGGTGGAAATTTTAACAACTCTGATTCTCACTCTACAAATTATGCTTTTACTGCAAATTGTGAAAACCTGATGTCAAATAACTTGTGCTTTGAACTGAATGATTTATAGCACTTTGATCCAAGTGACCTGGAAGAAATGGACATTTTGCATCAATTGGCATTGCTTAGTGTAAGAACAAGCAAATTTTATAAGAGGACTGGGAGAAAATTCCCAGGGCTACATGGGAATTTAAAAGTGGGGTTGGATAAATAAAAAATCAAGTGTTACAAGTGCAATAGGCTAGGACACTTTGCTAGGGTATGTAGGAGTCAAACCACTGGTCCAATTGTTACTCATCCCAGCTCAAACCCTAGGCCACAAAATCAAAACACTGTGCACTATTCCCATTATACCCCTGCTGCCCATGTAAACACAGCTCATTATGCAAACACTGTTTCTGTGCATTATGTTCAAACCACTGTCCCTCAAATTTAGTATGTTCAGGCTCCTGTACCTCAGGTTCAAGTGCAACCAGTTGCACCACAACAAGCTGCACCACCAACAGTGGTTCAACCAGATCAGCAAAGCTTTTTGACCCAAGGCTTTGTTGACTGGAGCAGCTTACCTGAAGAACTAGGGGATGAAAATTTTTCACTCTATGCTACTAATGATGCTTCTAATGATGAATTTTGTCTTATGGCATTAGAGTCAATACCAGAAGAGCTGAATGCTGAAAAGGGGCTAACAAGTGTTGAAACAATGGACAAAGTTGCTGAGGCAGTGGTTACTGCTGTTGCTGGTGAACTACTGCTGGGAGAAAATTCAGAAATCCTGATTGAACCATTGGCTGACCCCTGGTCCAAAGAAGAAGAAAAGGAAGAGAAGGAAGAAGGTAAGAAAGAAGAAAGAGCTGATGAAGAAAATGATCATCAATGTGACTGTGCCATGATGGCTGCAGCTAAGGTATCATCTCAGGTTCTTGAAAATCTATGTTTAGACAAATGCAACATAGCATTTGCTAATATTAAAGAGGTGAATGAAAACCTTAGGGATAGAGTGTTGAATGATGAGGTCAAATTTGAAAAGTGTTTAAAAGAACTTAAAAAAAATTGGCTGAAAATGACAAAGAAATCTGCAACTTAAAAGAAGAGCAAAGCATAACCAAGAACCAACTTCAAACTATGGTAGAAAAATACCAAGTTTGCAAAAAGGAGTTGGAATCCACCCAAATCACTTGTGAAAGATGGGTGGAATCTTGCAAAGGTTATGAGGTTATGCTTGAGAAACAGCTTGAAAGCAATGTCAAGTTTGGAATAGGATATAGAAAATATGATGATCTTGAAAGCACTGCTGTCAAACAAGCTGGTTCATCTGAAATAAAACCAACCAACAAGAATGGCCAAGAAGTTAAGATAACTGACAAACTTGGTAACAAAATCACTTTGGAAATATCTGTGGGGTCCTCAACATTTGAGGAAATTGAGAAATACCAATTTAAACCCACATGGTCTGATGAGTGTGACATTCTTGAAAATTTTAAGCCCATGGATTTCACAACCACTGATGGTGTCACAGCTCCAAAAGCAAAGGCTATTCCTATCAAAGACATCTTAACAGTGGTTCAAAACTCTGTTGCTAAGGAGTCTGAGAAAAGGAAGAAAAAAGAAAAGATCAAAAACCTGTTTTGTGAATTTTGTGAAAAGAAGAATCATCTAACAAAAGACTGTTCTCATCTAAAAGCATATGATTTAAACAAAACAAGTGACATTGTACCTGTTGAAAGCTGCACCATCTGTGGTAAAACAAACCACAAAACTCAAGAATGTGTGTATCTCAAAAACTTTGTAATAAAAAAGAATGAGTACACTGCAAAAACATCCTTAAGTTCATCAACGTCATCTGTCAAGTTCACCAAGAACCAACCACTATTTGTGCAAGTCCAAACAGCTGTTACAAAACAGCTGAATCAAACATCTGTCCAAAGAGATGTTCAAGTGACTGATGCTCCCCCTGCCAATCAATACAGAAGAGGCAAGGGATAACCACCATACCAAAGGATCCCACATGTTTATGAGGCTTACAAAAGGCCTTCTAAACCTATAGTGAATAGGCATCCTTTTGGTTATCAGTAGTTCATTGGGCAAGACCCCCGACAGTGGTTAGAGAAAAACAGTCCTAAAACTGTCCAAACCCCTGACCTAACCACTGTCCATACATCTGAACTCATCCCAGACACTGTTGAGACCCCATTCAAAGCCTTATTGGCTTTGGAGACCCTATTGAACTAATCTGTTTACTTCATGTGCAGGGAGCTTCTGCATGCTTAGATAGCCTTTGGTATGTAGATAGTGGAGGCTCCAGGCACATGACAGGATGTAAAGCACTACTCAAAGATTTCAAAATCCATGGAGAGGGTGATATATCTTTTGGAAATAATAGTAAAGGGAAAGTTCTGGGGTCTGGTACAGTACAATCTGGAAATATAAAATTTGAAAATGTCAATCTGATAGACAATCTAAAATTCAACCTCCTAAGTGTTTCACAAATGAGTGATAAGGGCTATGGCTCGTTCTTCACAAAGGATTGTTTAAGGATTGTTGGACCAGAAATGGTTGAAAAGATTGAAGCAATAATAAAATCTGGAAAAACCAAACTTGTTGCTCAAAGAAATGGCAATGTTTATGTGGTTGATATGTCAAAAGAGAGCCCCAGGACCGATGCATGTCTGTTCTCAGCTGCATCAAACAAAGAGACAGAATTATGGCACATGAGACTGGGGCACACAAATCTCAAGACAATCACCTGTCCTGAGCATTGTGTTTCCTGCCTAAAAGGAAAACAACATGAAAGCTCATACAAATCAATTGATGAGTCCAAAACAACCAAATGTTTGCAAATGCTTCATTTGGATTTGTTTGGCCCAGTTAAAGTCACGAGTCTTAAGAAAAAGAGATATTGCTTGGTTATTGTTGATGACTTTTCTAGGTTTACATGGACTTACTTTTTACACTCAAAAGATGAGACTGCAGGCATTCTGCAAGACTTTGTGAAACAGGTTGAAAAGCAGTTTGACTTGCCAGTAAAAATCTTCAGAAGTGATAATGGCACAGAGTTCAGGAATAAGGATTTAGATGATTTCTGTGTGTCAAAAGGAATTGTGAGGCAATACAGCATTCCAAGAACACCAGAACAAAATGGGGTTGTTGAAAGAAAGAATAGGACCTTGATTGAGGCTGCCAGAACCATGCTTGCTGATTCAGGTTTACCATTAACTTTTTGGGCAGAGGCAGTAAACACTGCTTGCTATTTCCAAAACAGAGTTTTATTAAACCCCAGGCATCAAAAGAGTGCCTATGAATTGCTGTATAAAATAAAGCCATTGATTTCATATTTTAAGGTTTTTGGCTGCCCATGCTTCATTTTAAACTTAAAAGATTCTATCTCAAAGTTTGCATCCAAAATTGATTGTGGTTTTCATCTGGGATACTCAACCACTGCTAAGGCCTACAAAGTGTTTAACACAAGGACCAAAACAGTGGAGGAGACTTTGAATGTAAAGTTCAATGAACTTTCATCAATGAAAATCCCAGCAAACCCTGCAGAATTGTTTGATCTTGATAAATTTACTTTTGAAAATACTGCTGTCAAGACTAACAATGCAAGTCCATCAAAAGAATCATCATCAGACTATGGGTATGAAGTCATCATTCCTCAACATAGGTCTGTCTCCATAGGAAGAGCAGCAGATGTTCAAAACAGCTGTCAAAGCTCAACCACTGCTACCTCAACGGTTGTTTATCAAAGTAGCCCCTTAACCCCTGCTTCCACATCATCAAACACTGTTGATAGTCCTCCATCAATGGGATAAAAGTCAACATGTTTTCACACCTGTTCCACCAATTCCTCCACCTCTATTTGAAACCACTGCTGGATCATCAAAGTCACCAGTAGTGGTTAGCTCAGATGATTCACATATGCAAATAAAATGATTGGATAATTTGAAAAATGTGTTTCAATTTTGATTTTCCGGGAAAATTTGAAAACAATAAACTGTACAAATAAAATGACAAACTATTGAGAATTGCCTCAATTCGCCATCCACTTGGCTTAAACAATCAGAACTCCACCTGAGAACAGGCTATTTTCCCATTATGATTTCAAAACACTTAAGTTTGTTTTAATCAAAATGGTTTTTCCAGAAAATTAGTTTTCTTGGGGTTTCATAACATTGTCTTTCAACCACTTGTAAAAATTTTACACTAAAACATTTATCCAAGAATGATGCCGATTCATGCTCCACGATTACTAACTTGGGAGCTCCGGCACGTCAGGATTTTAAGCAAAAAATGCAGGCACCCAAGCCTGACCAGCCTTGGGTGTATCTGAGTTATTTTCACTCGGGGTTTGAACATATCTTTTTGATTCATAAAATTCTTTAACCCCTTTTACCTTACCCTCGACCATTTTTTCCAAAAATATTTTTCACTTTTCCATTGAACGCCTTTTCGACATCAAATTCTTTCTTTTCAGAATAGAATTGATCCGAAATTTCTACTTTCCCAACTTTTTGTTTAAAATTTTCAGTCCGCAATGGTGGAAAGTTTGCGTCATCCATTGGCGGAACTGAATTTTCTCTTTTTAGCTCAACTTGTGGCTCCTCTGATTTTGACGAATCAGATTCATTGCCCGAACGTGGCTCTTCTGACTTTGATGAGTCAGATTCATCGCCAGAACGTGGCTCTTTTGTTTCCGAAGAAACAAATTCATCGCCGGGAAGTGAAAATCTCACTTTCTTTGAAGTGTTAATCTTTTGATTAACCACTTTTGTCACACCCCCAAAATCCACCTGCGGAGTACCACCGCTTGGAGGCGTGACTGACCAGGATCCAGCCACCAATCATATTGAACAAGCATATAAGTAGTTATAAAATCCAACCAATACAATTGGTGTTCAAACAAAACATAATTAAGTTGCAAGCGGAAGCATAAGTCATAAATCAAAACATAAGTTTAATTGTTTCAAAGTTTAACATGGCACACAACCGTCCATGTCCCACAACGACTCTCCTCCACGCAAGCTCCAGCTAAGTACCTATTGACCTGCAAAGCATGTAGTAACGAGTCAACAACAAGTTGAGTGAGTTCACGGTTGGGTGTTCGTTTTAAGTTGTTTCGAAAACAGTTTCCTTTATCTGGCAATCCTGCCGTGGGGGTTACCCCATAGTTAAAAATGTGACTTGTTTATTCCCGGTTATTCTGGCAATCCAGCCGTGGGGGCTACCCCGTGTTAGTTATCTGGCATTTCGGCCGTGGGGGTTACCCCATGTATACACTAGACTCGTTACCATATCGACTGCTGACTGTAGTCATGTTTATGTGCCCTGAAACTGTCAATGTCTATCATCATTGACGTGCCCCAGATCCATTAGTTCACGCCCGTCCTCTGCGGCACGGTGTGAGGTTTGTCAGACCTAAATAGCGCTATCTAACTAATGACCCGCTCGCCATTGGCCCGGCGATTAAGTCGATATAAAAAGGAGGGACTTCGTGATAGAGTTTTGGTCTAGTACGAGTTATCTGTCCATGAGGACGAGGAATTACATTCCTGAACCATTGCTGTCCTACCCAAGGAGGACGAGGAACCCATGTTCCTTAACCCCAATTCCCGACCCCTGGGAATCCCATGCTTTGTAGAGGGTGTGAACTCACCTTGGTTTGCTCAGCAGATGCACAGAAAAGTCAATCAAGTTGTAAGTGGTCAACTACGTCCTAACATAGATACCGTACAAGTCAGGTTCGTATTCAGGTAGTGCACGTATGTTTCTACACGTATGCTAGCACATTGCATGCAAGTTTCATCCATGGCAGCCCAAATAACATTCATATACAACAGCACGTATAAGGTCCATGTATTGGGCCCAAAAGTCCGGCCCAATTACTTAAGTCCGAAATGAGGTGCAAGTCCAAACAGTGTGCTCATGCACATGGTCTCGAGTCGAGACTGTGCGGTCTCTAGTCGAGACCGTGCGGTCTCGAGTTATGGCATACAGGTTTCGAGTCGCAACCGACGAGGTCTCGGGTCATGCATGTGTTGGTCTCGAGTCGCAACCGGACTCGTAAGTATGGTCTCGAGTCGAGATGTTTGGGTGTTGATCAAGTGTGGTCTCGAGTCGAGACTATAGGTTCTCGACTCGCAACCTGTGTCGAAACCAGGGATCTCGGGTTGACATGTGGTGGTCTCGAGTCGAGACAGGAGGTCTCGGTTGGGGACATTCGCTGAATTCAACATTGTACTTGGCCAATGAGATTTCATGGTCATGATATTATGTACTAGCCAATAACAATGCACTAACATGTTCCCTTGTCTAGTTAATTTCTGAAATGGATCAAACATGGCAATTTTCAAATATCATAACACATTCATATCACACTCATCATGTTCTTCAAATATTCAAGTAGTTCATCATATCATCATTCATATGAACCTTAATCAAACAAAAATCATGAACAACAACTTATCAACACTAACATGCACCCTATGATATCAACACAATGAATCATCCTAATCATGAACCTATCACAGCCGACTACAAGCATTCGGTTTCTATTCATCAAGCAATCCGACTTGTATCAACATCCAAACCCATATAGAATCAATAATACTCATTTATAGTCAAGCATACATTATCCATCCTAACATAATTAATGCATTATCATATAATCATCATCAACCGAATACAAACACATATCACGGAACACTTACGAACCGATTACTTGAACACCAACTCATCATCAATGTATACCATCATATTAATCAAAACATCATTTGACCAAACATCAAATCATAAATCACTAACCGGTTCGAGAAGGTACCGAGTTGCTAAGGAAAATGAGTGAAATGGAGTGTTCGAGTAATGTTGATGAGCTTAACCGAGTCTTCTTGTGGCCACCGGTTTGATCCGAGAAGAAAGAGAGGAATGTTGTGGCTTAGGGTTTTCGTGAGAGAGAGAGGGAGAGTGTGTGTGTGGATTGTCCAAAGATTGTCAAGGTTAGCATCACTAAGGGTTATATACTTGTTCCACATGGTGCACCCTAATGGGTTTCGGATGAGGTGCACGGCCCAACCGGCCCATTGTTTCATTGCTCACTCGAGACCGCATGGTCTCGAGTTGGGTCCTTGTGTCGCGGTTCATACTAATACACACATACTATACATACAAGCATATACACATAACACATAATCGCATAGAATCTTTGCTTATCTCATTAAACCAACATAGTTAACTAGTCACAGGTTTAGGCATGTTACATCGAGATACAAATGACAGGTTCTAAATTTCGAGTTGTCACATCATCCCCAAGTTGAAAGAAATTTCGTCCCGAAATTTGGTAGGCACTCACTGAGGAAGCTAGTTAAGTTGTATGGTGTTCCCGGTTTTCCTGGGGTGTCACATCCACCCCCCGTTGATCTGGAATTTCGTCCTGAAATTCCGTAGCTTCAGCCTCAGTAGTGGGTGTACTGTTTGCGAACAGTTGGGGATACTTTTGTTTCATCTGATCTTCGCGCTCCCAGGTGAACTCTGGGCCGCGACGTGAGTTCCAACGAACTCGAACGAGAGGTATTCTAGTGCTCTTGAGGACCTTAACATCCCGGTCCGTGATTTCAACTGGTTCCTCGACGAATCGTAACTGCTCGTCGATAGTGAGCTCCTTCAGAGGAACTACGTGGGTCTCATCTGACAGACACTTCTTCAGATTCGACACGTGAAAAACGTTGTGAACTGCACCGAGTTCTGCTGGTAAGTTCAGTCTGTAGGCCACCCTGCCTATTTTCTCGATGATTTCGAAAGGTCCAACGTATCGTGGGTTAAGTTTGCCGCGTTTACCAAAACGAACCACACCCTTCCACGGTGAAACTTTGAGTAGTACCCGCTCCCCAACCTGGAGCTCTAGTGGTTTCCTGTCCTTATCGGCGTAGACTTTCTGACGGTCACGAGCTGCTGCCATGCGTTTTCGTATTTGAGCGATTTGTTCGGTTGTGTCTACCACATGTTCTGGACCAGTGATCTGACTATCTCCCACCTCTGCCCAACAAAGAGGTGACTGGCATTTACATCCGTACAATGCCTCAAATGGAGCAGCTTTAATACTGGTGTGGTAGCTGTTATTATATGAGAATTCCACAAGTGGCAGATGCTTTTCCCAGCTGTTGCCAAAGTCGATTACACATGCACGAAGCATGTCTTCTAAGGTTTGAATAGTGCGCTAGGACTGCCCGTCCGTCTGAGGGTGATACGCCGTGCTCATGTCTAATCATGAGTGAAATGGAGTGTTCGAGTAATGTTGATGAGCTTAACCGAGTCTTCTTGTGGCCACCGGTTTGATCCGAGAAGAAAGAGAGGAATGTTGTGGCTTAGGGTTTTCGTGAGAGAGAGAGGGAGAGTGTGTGTGTGGATTGTCCAAAGAATGGCAAGGTTAGCATCACTAAGGGTTATATACTTGTTCCACATGGTGCACCCTAATGGGTTTCGGATGAGGTGCACGGCCCAGCCGGCCCATTGTTTCATTGCTCACTCGAGACCGCATGGTCTCGAGTTGGGTCCTTGTGTCGCGGTTCATACTAATACACACATACTATACATACAAGCATATACACATAACACATAATCGCATAGAATGTTTGCTTATCTCATTAAACCAACATAGTTAACTAGTCACACGTTTAGGCATGTTACATCGAGATACAAATGACAGGTTCTAAATTTCGAGTTGTCACAACTTTTTCTTTCTTTACTCTCTCTTCTGTCCTCAGATTTGTATCTGATGAATTCATTTTGCTTGACTTATCATTCTTTGGAGAGCAAGACGATTCACCAGAACTTTTATCTGTTTAACCGGTTGTATCCGAGGACAAAATCTTTTCAAGATACTCCCTTACTTTCTTTCTTTTCTTTCTCAGTCGGTCTTTCTGCCCTTGCGAAAGCTTTACTTTCTGTTCTTTGGGCTTTTCTTCGACTTTGACTGATTTCTTCATCTTTCCATGAGATTCAGCCCTCGATCTTCCCTTTGATCTCATTGGGCAATCTCTGGCAATATGACCTTTGATTTGACATTCATAGCATCTCGTTGTCTCAAAAATTTGACTCTGGCAGTTAACAACAATGTGTCCTTGAAAACCACATTTGTAAAACATCCTGTTATCGTACCATTTTCCACTATCAAACCACACACTCAAATCATAACACTGATTTGATCTGTAGTACTCATCATTTTTCTGTTTTCTATCATTGTAATGTTTTGACTTTGAAGAATCTTCATCCCATCTTCTCCTGTAAGCTTGATTTGACTTTTGAGCACTGTGGTCAAACCTGCACCACTTATTACCAACTTTTTGTGAGTTATGATTTCAACTTTTTATGGTTTTTTATAATGATTTGATGATTGAACTGATGAACTTTTATTGTTGTTTTGAAAATTTTTCGGTTTTTTAACATTTTGTTTTTGTTCCACATTCTTCTTTACAAGTTTTTGCGTTGAGCATTCACTTTTTTCAGTAGAATGTAAAACAGTTTCTTGAAATTTTTCTTTTAATTTCAAAAATATTTTCTATTTTTTATTTTCATCATCAGTCTTATCATCACAATCCTTAATTATGACTTTGTCATAATTTGTGACATTGTCACTTATTGGAATTTCATTGATCGGTTTTGGACATAAATGATCCAGTAATGCAGACGAGGTCACAAAACCTTTCAATGTCTTTTCTAACTCAGCAATTTTATTTCTATCACTCTCAACTTCTTTTTCAAGTTGAGAGATTTTTTCAAGATGAGAATTTATTGCTTTTTCATTTTCAATTTTATTCTTTTCAAGAACAAGTTTTTCATTTTCTAAAACTTTTATTTGACTTTGAAATTTTGTTTCTTTTTCTTTTAAATTTTTGTTTTCTAATTTTATCCAAAAATCTTCATTTTCTGAAGATTTTATTTTATTTTCAAAATCTTTTTCAATTTTTAACTTTTCATTTTCCAAAAATGTTATTTTATCTTGAAAATCTTTTTCTTTTTCTTTCAAATTTTTGTTTTCCAATGTCAAACTCTCCACATTTTTCAAGAGTTTGACATTGTCTGCTTCAGATTTATCACAGTTTAAGCACTTCTCGGATATCATTTCAGCTTCAGCTTTCTTCTCAACCTTGATAGCTTAAATTTCTTCAACCTGCTTCTCTACTACTTGAACATTTTCTTCAGATTTGACTTTTACTTCAACAGTTGATGCTTTATTCTTCCCTCTTGCAGCTTGTCTTTCTTTGATCTCTTCCATTTTACCTGCAAAATAAAAATTATAACTTTCAGGTGGAAGTTCTCTTTTATAGCATTCAAGTCTTCGAATTTTTTCACTGTCATCATCACTTTCTTCATCTGATAATTCCTCTCCTGAATCAGACTTCATTTTTTTAATCTTATGGAGTTCAAGTTCTTGAGCTTCAATCTTCTCAATGAACGTGCTCAAATTGAAGCCAACATATTCCATGTTTTTCTTCCAAATCAACAGATATGTGCCCCACTCATCACGCGGTAAAGCATTTGCCAACTTGTCAACCCACTAGTCATCTCTTTTGCTAATGTTCAAACACTTCATCTCTACATATAACTTGCAATACCTTTCGATCAACTCTTTTGTAGATTCTCCCCTGATAGCTGTAAAA
Organism: Helianthus tuberosus; assembly: GCA_030545235.1. Classification (NCBI taxonomy): domain Eukaryota; kingdom Viridiplantae; phylum Streptophyta; class Magnoliopsida; order Asterales; family Asteraceae; genus Helianthus; species Helianthus tuberosus. The sequence continues at coordinate 76,293 of JARYGA010037929.1, forward strand.
CTATCAAACTTCTGTTTGATACTTGCTGGAGTCTGAACAAGCATACCATTTACGAAAGATGAGTTATAGAAGTCAGAATCCATGTTTCAGTATTGAAAGATTCACGAAGACAGATTTTCAAACGATACGAAAATTCACACAATCTATGATCAGTTCAATCACTTTATCAAACAACTGAATCAGATGAATATCCGATTGAGTGACAAAAATCAGGTGACAACGGATCGTTTGGAGATTCGCTCAGGCGGGTATCCGATGCTTGACAAATCACTTAAAACACAGAAAAATAGAACTGATTAGGATTGGGCGGCAACTCGTTCGGATTGCCACTCGATTCGTTGCACTATAAACTTGAACAAAACAAGGTCCCTTGAAACAAATTGTGACCCGATGAAGTGAGTCAAACAAAGTCAACTTTGACTAACAAATTGATTTAATTGGACCTTAACTTGTATTGGACCTGCAAATCACTTGGACAATTAAATGGGCTGACAATACTTTTTTAGTTCTTTTAGTGATTGGGCTGCTACTTGATATTAAACAATTACTCACAAGCACTGATGAACTACAGACAATTCAACAAATTGATTGGGCCGAGATTTTTTTTTCTTAAAAAAAACTTCAATACCACGTGAATAATTTAGTGGGCTGTCAACACTTAAAATCTATTGGACCGACACTTTTAGTGGACTGTTATCAATTGATTAAAATGTTCACGTGAGCCATTAATTGTTTCATATGAATCGATGACAATATCTGACAACACCGTTTGAATTTACTTAGTGATTGGACCGATTATTATGAATCTGTCAATTTACGAGAATCACGTGACTTGTTGTTGTTATTAATGAGGATCGATACAATTGACTGTTAAACGAATATTATTGGGCCGCTGTTCATTGATCACATGCACCAATTTAAATGCCCGACAAATCTTTAACACTCAAATCAGATTTCGCGTGACCGGAAACTATTTCAAACGAAATGCATTCACACGAAACACATTCACACGAAATACATTCACACGAAATAGAGGACTTTTCAAACGAAATACTTAATTTAGTGCGAAATAGCCAAACGGAATTACTTTTTCAAACGAAATCAGATGTAATTCAAACGAAATCAGTAATTTCATGTGAAATTACCTCAACTTTTCAAACGAAATAAGAGGCTCGTTCAAACGAAATTAACCTTTTGGCCCATTTTTGTCACTTTTAGTCTGAATTTAGGTCTGATTCTTTCAAGGTTTTATTAAAACTGTATTTTACATACAATATCAAAAGATCAGTCCATTTTGTCCATGAATTTGTCCAGAAGTCCAAAAATGAGAATTCTAAGCATTGATTCAAGTGTATTGACTCATCCTGAGCTCTGATACCACTTGTAGGATCGTTTTGCGACCTATGTGAGTCGTTCAGAGTCAACACAAAGCTGTTTGAAAGGCGGAAACAGTCAAGCAACCTTGAATCAGTGATAGAACGGTGTAGAAATAGAGTATGATACTTAAAACAAGCTTCTCATTGATATTTGACTTGAATACATGGTGAAAATTGGACAGCACTTCGTTACACCTTGACTAATTCCATACCAAATGAGAAGCATGACACCCATATATATAGGCATCTAATTTCGGATGGAATTACCACTTGTAATTTCATGCGAAATTACACTACGTAATTTCGCATGAAACTGCTATTTCGCACGAAATGACTATTTCGTGTGAAATGATTTTTTCAGCCTATTTCCCAGTTTCCTCGTACTCCGTGACCTAGATCTATCATTTCTATTACAAGACTTGATACAAGACGAAGTCAACAGACATATGCACCAACAGTTTCACTGCCGAATTGAATTCACAAAAATTCCTTTCTCAAAGCAGTTTTCATCTCTTTCTCTCAAATTCGTCAAATCCTTCATCAATCTTCTTCTCCAAAATGACAAAATCAAAGTCATCTGCTAAATCCACTTCAAAATCATCTTCTACAAAAGCCACTCAAATGGCTACCACACCCATCGAAATACAATACAAAGCTCCTCACAATTATCTGGGTCTCCTTACAAAACCCGGCACCACCAATGCTTTCGATTCCATCATTGACATCATGTCTACATCAAAGTACAAAACTTTGTTAACAGCAGATGCTCCAATTTACTTGAAAACCCAAAGAGAGTTTTGGAAAAATATTACCCTTGACAAACAAGGCGAAGATGTCATAGCCATTAACTCTTCTCTAATGGGTAAAGCAGTCAAAATCACACCACAATCCATCTCGGAAGTCTTTGAACTCAATGATCAGCAAGGTAAAACTTCTTTTCCCAAAAATGAGTTAAGAACCGATTTCCTTGAACGGGGGTATGCAGACACAATAAAAAAGGATACCTTACAAAAAGGTAATTTTCCACCTGCAACAAGATTTTTGTTCCATACCCTTCTAAGGTGTGTCTCAAACAAAACAACTGCTTTTAATGAGATACCATTAAAGATTCAAAACCTGGGATATGCTATTTTACAAGATGAAGATTTCAATTACTCCCAGGAAATATTTAATGATTTGGTTAAAAATGTTGATAAAAAGCCATTCTTACCTTTTCCAAGATTTCTAAGTTATTATTTTGAAAAGAAATTTGGTAAGGATGATGCTCATGTAATAAAACAAGGTGACTCTTTTCAAATAAACAATTTAACTGGTGGAACTTTCATAAGAATGTCAACACCTTGCAAAACACAAGCAGAGGTCCCTGAGCAGAATTTAGCAGCTACCACTGCTCCTCAGGTATCTGCTGCTGAGCCTACTGCTCTAGGTGATCAAAGCAGCAAAACAACTACTTTGAAACCCACACCTAAAATCACCAAAAAGCCAAAACAAAAGAAAACTCAAAAGCCCCCCAAACCTACCAAAAAGGCAACTCTGGAGGATGAGATACCAAAGCAACTGCCAGTGACAGCACAAAAGTCACAACAAACCACCACTGCTACTTCCTCACAGCAGTTGGTAGAAATATCTCAACCCATGCCTGAAACTCCTGCTGCTTCTTCTCAAAAAGAACAGGTTGTACACATAGGGACACCACAATATGATGCTCTGGAATCACTTGCTTCCATTATCCACAGCCTAATGCCTGGGGCCAATTCTCTTTCTACACCCAACCTCACCTCCATAATTCCCCCACAAACAAAAATACTGTTGGATGCTCTTGATTTGAACCAGGCACAAACCAGTCCTTCTCAATCACCTGTCAATGAGAACAAACCTCAACAAGTGACTGGGTCTGATGTATCAATCATTGCTAACCCACCAACACAACCTGAGGAGGTTACACCCCTTGAGTTACAAGTAACTCTTGGTGGTAGTTCAAGTGAAGCAGCCACTACAAGTGTTGAACCCACTGGTTTACATTTGGACAGTGGTTACATCTATAATACTTCCTTGAAGGCAATTTCTTCTCTGGGAACTCCTGTGTATCCAGTATTTACTGGTTCACTAAAAAGGATCTCTCAATTTGAAGGAAGAAGTCCCCAGTTCCAAGACAAAGGGGAATCAGTGGATGATCTCTGGACTACACTTCCTGAATCAACCACTGTTACAACCACTGTTAGTGGGAAATCAGATGATCCCATTAAGTTGGGTGATTGTTTAATGTACCAAGAATTGACAGATAGAATTGACAAACTGGATACATCTGTTGCAGATACAAAAAATATGCTGCAACAGGTGTTGAAAGCTCAAAAGGTACCACCCACTGCTACTCCAGCTCAAGCATCTGCACAATCTGCACCTGCTACAAATGAGTTATGGAACTTCTTTCAACCCCTGCTCCAACAACATAGACAATTGAATGATCATCAGCATGACATACATGTTCAAATGCAGAGAAACATGATGGAGTCAAGGTTTAAAGATACCCAAGCTGACATCAAGGCTATAAAGGCCCACATACTGAACACCACTGGCACTACTCCTCCCACTATTCTCTTTATTGATAATCCACCTCCAGATAATGCCAAAAAGGGGGGAGAAAATTGTTACACCCCGGCCGCGTCAAAACAACGAAACCGCGGCGGAAACGCCGGGGAGTGATGGTGACAGAATTATTGTTTCAACAACCATGGTAATAAAAATTATGTATTATTGAATTAAAGTTTACATTGTCTTGGAATTTAAATAAAACATATCATAATAATCGTCTTTTAAGTCACTAAGGCCCGAGTCTGCCTAAGTGAAGCACAAACATCATCATGCATCAGCACCTGAAACACATGTAAAAATAGGTACGTCAGCATAAAAATGCTTGTGAGATACATAGGTTTTGTTTATGCAGGATTCATGACTTGTAGTTTAAAAGAAGTGTTTAACAAAAATAGTCATGAACCTTGTAAAAGGTTTTCTTTTATAAAATCATGTGAAAATCGAGACGAAAATCAAATGATATAAAAGAAATATGCATGGTTAAATAAACAACCAAGTAAAAGTGAATTGTATAAAATATGTACCTTGTATAAAAATGTCGTGTCCTTGTAAAAAATTGTTTTATGTCTTTGTCAAGTGGCTTAGATAATGCAACAATGTGTAATACAATAAAAACACTTATATATAGGAAGTACTAGCGGCATATCCACCATGCTTGTATCATATAACACATAGCCCCGTTACATAAGTCACTTATCATTACCCAACAAAATGTCATGTTTAACGTCAAAATGTTTATGCATAAACCATGTTTAATGTCATGTGTAACATGTATTATGTATAACCAATGAAATGCATAGCAAGTAGGAAGACATCTACTTAAACTATGTAATAATGCCAATGTGAAACATATGTCATGTACGGTGAATAAAAGAATCTACTCAACCCCATAGGATAAATGTACAAAACAATGTTTTTGAGTAAACCTAAGTTTAATTCAAATGTCATGTTTTGCAGAAAACAATGCTTTATGATTACAAACATTTATGCAGTAATGTTAATTGCATACATTCAGCCTTGCGACTGTGGCGACAAACCTTTAAACAAATTAAAGGTTCATCTAAGTTATGTAGTCGGATTCTGTCATTCCCAACTTCCAAACAAACCTAGGAAGTCGGAAACGGGAGTTGTCAATTCCTATGGTACCATTACATACTACCGAGCGGCGTAGATAATGTTAATGAATGTATTATTGTCCCGATTAAACAAACCAAATGTCATAACCAATGTAAGCATGCTATGAAACCCATGTACTAGGTATGCTAAGTAAACATGCCTAGTAGAAATGTCATGTAAAACAATGTGTACATATGCTAAGTAAATATATGTAACAAATGAGTAATAAATCAATGTGCTAGCATGCTTAACATACATAGCAAAACATAGTGAAAGCATGTACTAAATATGTACTAAGTGAAACTAGCATGTTTATGTCACAAAAGCATATAAAACAAGAAAGTAACAATTATGTACATGTGAATCACCCCAAAGTATTTGAAAATGGTAAAAGAGGGGAACTATGTACTCACTTGGGATTGCTAATTAGTCTTGAGAATAAGACCAATTTAAGCTCCAAGTATCACGGAATCAACCGACACCTAGTATAGGTAACTATGTTAATAACTGGATCCTAAATCGGGGGATAGGATAGAATGAGGTTCTATAAATCAAATGAGTATTTAAACTCATATGGTATGATTTATTAGACCTTACATTCTGATTTGAAAGTCTACCTAAGTGCTTTTGACCCGTTTCGACCCATTATGGTAGTATAAGCTACTATAATGCGTCGTTAGTGTAAGACTATGTTCGGATGGTTAACTATGTGCTATGCCAAGTCTTACATGCCCAATTATGCCTAAACATGTTACTAAATCAGATTATATGTCAAAAATATGTTTACATAATCAAAATACGGATTTATGCTTCAAAAGGGCGTTTTGGTCATTTACTATGGGCATACAAGCTAACTAGCAAAAGACTAACCAATCCTATGTGATCATAAGGTATAACCTCAGGGGTTATTCCCTATATAACTATAATCGCTAAGCAAGCTTGGTTGGATCCTAAAGATCGACCAATCAGGTCGGGTTCGGAAGTCTAAGCGGTTGTTTAGACCGCTTAAATAACGACCCTAAACAAGCACCAAACTATTAGTGACGAGTTAAACATGTCAAAACATGTTTAACCTACTGATTTGGTATCAAAACAATGGGTTTTGATACTCGAGAATAGTTCCGTTGCAAAATGTGTGCTAAAACGCATTTTGACCGAAACTTTAACTCGTCACTATGCCTAGTTAATGTGGTAATCAGTAGGTATAATCACTAAGGATTATAACCATTGTGATTACAATCACATTGCAAAGTTCAATTGAACTTTGACTTGACCAATTGATGGTCAAAACCGAAAGTCAAACTGTTGGCCAAACTGTTTGACTTTCTGCTTAAACATAAATAATAAGCATGAAAGAATACTTACAATGGGTCCTAGCTATCTTTTCTACAAAGAACAATCAGATTAGAAAGCTACAAACACTTGGGAGAGCTCTCAATTCAGATTGTAGAGAAGAGAATGAGGAATGAGCAAGGAATTGAGTTGATGGACCAAGCTATTTATACTTGTCATGAACTTGTGAGATCATTACATGTGGTTATTTGGCCAACAAGCAATAAATCACAGCCCTACAAGTGTTTAGTGACAGGTAATTATGCTTGGGAAGGTGTTAACTTGGTCCCCAAACAAAGAAATTGCAAGAAAGGTCCCTGAATTATCAAACTGATGCTGAAAACAATGTTTCTGCCCAGATGTGATGCTTGCGTAGCGCCACGGCATAGGCAGGAGGTGCTCGCGCTACGCCACCATGTGTCAGATTCAGCAAAGTTTCAAATAATTACAGTTTTGGTCCCTGCAGGTGTTTAAAGCCTTTTTCGATGCGTTTAAACCCCGTTAACCTTATTTCAAGGCTCTAAAATGAAGTTAAAGTATAGGGGACTCAAAACATGCTTGAAAACATCTCGGATGTCGGTTCGTTTGGTCGTACGGTCACGTTGTTCGGTTATTTGCGACGAAACTCGAACGGACGCGAAAACGATCCAAATTATGCGACGAATGGAATTTTTTGCATGGCGATCACTAAAATAAAAATATTTTAGTGTGTACAAAAATTTTGGATGTCCAGATCGTAAGATATGCGCAAAAATGCAAACTTACGCCGTTTTTGACACTTTTAGTCCCTGAAAGATCATATAAGCATGTTTTCGCACACCGAACCTATCAAAGCTTATTTCTAAGCCATGATTAGGTTATTTATGGTATGTTTAGCTTATGATAAAGTTCCGGACTGTACGTTGCCTTACGGAACGGCAGACTTTTGCAGTTTGACGCAAATAGTCCCTGTGAGCGAATAAACTTGTTTTTGCCATAACAAACCTTCTAAAATTTATTTCTAAGTTATGTAAAGGTTATTTAAGTTATGTTAAGCTTATGTTTCTGTTCCGGAGTGTTTTTCGCGTTAAACTGATCGCGTTTACGCATCAGTTTGCGTATAACTTCCCAGAAAGCGATATAGAGTTCAAAATCGATCAAAAATCAACATGTGCATAAAATCAAACATAAATACAAACATTGGGATCAAAACACAATGTTTTATTAATATTGTATTGTTCAGAGTCTGTAAAATGATTACATAAGTACAGATGTCACAGTCTCCCCTACTTTAGGAAATTTCGTCCCGAAATTTATTTAGAGGAAACTTGTGAGAACAAATGCGGATATTTCGTCTTCATCTGGTCCTCACGTTCCCAAGTAAACTCTGGGCCACGTTTGGATTCCCAGGGAACCTTGACCAAATGAATCCGTTTGTTCTTCAGCTGTTTGAATGTACGGCCCACTATCTCCATAGGTTTCTCAACGAAATGCATCGTGTTATCAACACGAATTTCATCAAGTGGTATGTGGAGGTTCTCATCAGCTAAGCACTTTTTGAGATTGGACACGTTGAATGTCGGATGAACATTTCCAAGTTCAGGAGGTAGCTCAAGTCTGTAGCCCACTTTTCCGACTCTTTCAACGATCTTGAATGGTCCAACATAACGTGGTGCAAGTTTTCCTTTCTTTCCAAATCTAATCACACCTTTCCAAGGGGACACCTTGAGTAGGACGTGATCACCGATTTGAAATTCTAAAGGCTTGCGTCCTAGATCCGCATAACTCTTTTGACGGCTTCTAGCTGCCTGAAGGTTATCACGAATCTTCTTGACCTTATCTATAGTCTCTAGAATGAGTTCAGGTCCAGTAAGCTGAGCTTCACCTATCTCATTCCAGCAGACCGGAGAACGACATTTTCGACCGTATAAAGCTTTGAAAGGAGCCATTTTGATGCTCGTGTGATAACTATTGTTGTAGGAGAATTCGATCAACGGTAGATGCGATTCCCAACTACCACCAAAATCGATCACACACGCTCTAAGCATATCCTCCAGTGTCTGGATTGTTCTCTCAGATTGACCATCTGTCTGCGGATGGTCTGCTGTGCTCAAATTAAGTTGGGTTCCCATGGCAGATTGCATGGTTCTCCAAAAGCGAGACGAGAATCGAGCATCTCTGTCAGATATAATGTTCAAAGGAACACCATGTCGAGATACAATCTCATCAACATATAACTTGGCAAGCTTGTTAGCAGATAAATCCTCGCGGATTGGCAAGAAATGTGCTGACTTTGTAAGACGATCAACAACAACCCAAATGGCGTCATGACCTCTTTTAGTGCGCGGTAATTTGGTAATGAGATCCATAGAAATGTTTTCCCATTTCCAAACCTGAATCTCTGGTTGCTCCAATAATCCAGAGGGATGTTGATGTTCTGCCTTAACCTTAAGACAAGTAAGGCATTTGGAAACATATAAGGCAATGTCTTTCTTCATACCCGGCCACCAATACTGGGTTCGAAGATCCTTATACATTTTGTCAGCACCAGGATGAATAGAATAACGAGACTTATGAGCTTCATCTATTAGCAAGGTGCGAAGATCATCTATACTTGGGACCCACAAACGGCCCATGAAATAGAATATCCCAAAGTCTCTCAATTCAAGCTCAGGATTTGTATGACACGGTAATTCTTTACCCATCAAGTCTTGTGTAACACAAGTATGTTGAGTCTGAATTATGCGGGACTGAATGTCAGATCAAACCTGAACACAATGAAGCTTGACACGTTCCTTACGACTCAATGCATCAGCCACGACATTCGCCTTACCAGGATGGTAGCGAATTTCGCAATCGTAGTCGTTTAGGAGTTCAACCCAACGTCGTTGCCTCATGTTTAGTTCTTTCTGATTAAAAATATGCTGGAGACTCTTGTGGTCAGTAAACACTACACACTTTGTACCGTAAAGGTAGTGTCTCCAGATTTTGAGAGCAAAGACTACTGCACCTAACTCAAGATCATGAGTGGTGTAGTTCTTCTCATGTACCTTCAGCTGTCTTAATGCGTAGGCTATAACTTTGTTTCTTTGCCTAAGAACACAACCAAGGCCTAAGTTGGATGCATCACAGTACACGACAAAATCGTCGTTACCCTCGGGTAAAGATAGGATAGGTGCATCACAAAGTTTCTGTTTCAAGGTTTGGAAAGCTTCTTCCTGTTTGGATCCCCACTCAAAAGGTTTGCTCTTTTGAGTTAGAGCAGTGAGAGGAACCGCAATCTTGGAGAAGTTTTCAATGAAACGGCGGTAATAACCCGCTAGACCAAGGAATGAACGAACCTCGGTAGGAGTAGTAGGTGTATCCCAATCCTTAATCGCGCTGATTTTGGCGGGATCTACATGTATACCTTGTTCGTTAACGATGTGCCCCAAGAATTGAACTTCCTTAAGCCAGAATTCACACTTGGAGAATTTGGCGAAAAGCTGTTCTTTCTTTAGGAGCTCCATTGTAAGACGAAGATGCTGTTCATGGTCAGCTCGCGTCCTAGAATATATCAAGATATCATCAATGAATACAATGATGAACTTGTCCAAATAAGGCTTACAAACCCTATTCATCAAGTCCATGAAAACAGCAGGAGCATTTGTTAAGCCGAAAGGCATAACAGTTAATTCATAATGACCATATCGGGTACGAAAAGCAGTTTTGGGAATATCTTCTTCGAGAACTCGAAGCTGATGATACCCAGAACGCAGATCTATCTTTGAAAAGCAAGTAACGCCCTGTAGCTGATCAAAGAGATCGTCAATGCGAGGTAGGGGATATCGATTCTTGATGGTAAGCTTATTAAGCTCACGATAATCGATACACATCCTGAAAGATCCATCTTTCTTTTTCACGAATAGGACAGGAGCGCCCCAAGGGGAAAAGCTCGGACGGATGAATCCTTT
>JARYGA010037930.1:0-62202 GCA_030545235.1 Helianthus tuberosus
TGGTGTGGAGGAGAAAAAGGAGGGGAATTAATTTGGAGGGACCAATAAAAAAAATATGTAGTGTTCGTTTCACATAATGAAATGGAATCTTGATGGAATTAGAAATTGAATAACATAAGGGAGTGAATTTACATTCCAATTCCATCCCGATTTCATTCCATTCCATTCTATGAAACAAACGCACCTAAATTCTAAATCAAATTTCAATTCGAACGCAAATTCCAATTCCAATTCCAATTTCAATTCCATTACTTCAATGAAACGAATTCTACGCTATTACACACCAAAGATGAAAAAAAGTAAGTGAGAGCTCATGCCTACATGTCACTAATGTGGCAAACACTTTATTATGCGACGATTAAAAAAAGTGAGACCATAACACATAGCCTTAAGAGTGACGTCTGTATAACTTAAGTTTGGGTTTAGGTTGTCGGATAGAGCTTCAACCAACAACATTAGTAGTTAGCCCTAAGATTCTTAATCCAAATAGAAGAAAAGGCAAGAAACAATTACAAATATTTTGATTAATCATACAATAAGTGAATAACCATTTTCATGAGTACTATTAATAAATTAATATTTTGATTAGAACTTTATTATTTATTATATATAGTATATTTCTCACAAGCCCTATGATGTTTCAACTTCTCGAAACTCTTGTCTCTATGGAACCATATCATCAATGTTCTCAAAGTTTAAATTAAACCTCATAAAAAAACTTGACATACGGTAATTGCTCTACACCATAACATGATTATAGTTTCCTTTATTGCGATTTTGCCCTTTTCATATACTTCATCGTGATAAGACCATGTGTAGTGGTAAGTTGTTATAATGCCCCCACCATGGGGCATTATCCGACACGTGGCATCTCAGTCAGCGTTGGGGCATTATAGCAAAAGTGGCGTAGTGGGGCATTATGCCAATAACCCCCCTTCCAATCATTATAAAAAAGGATAAAAAAAAAAAACTTATTTAAAAAGTTAGTTTGGTCAGTAGTACGTGTCATCCACTCATCCCACTTGCCCCACTAAAGTCCCTCCCCATTGGCCACCTTTTGTTTGCATTTGACCACTTTGGCGTTTTAAAAAAAACGCCGGCTTGCAAAATGGAACAAAATAACGCCGGATCACGCCCTGTGTAGTGGGGGGGGGGGGGCGTTTTAGGGCGTTATTTTTCAATTTTTTTTAAAAATCACGCCCCACTACGGATGCTCTAACTAACAGCTTTACCATATCAATCATGGCAGTCGATCTGAAGTACCATGATATTGTTTTTTGCATTCTCATGCTTTTCTATATCTTTTTCCTAATTTATTACAAACAATCATTTTTCTTTCTACTCCAATTTTCTTTCAAGTCTTTACACATTTCATTGAAATTTAAATATACAAGTGAACGTGTTTGATGTTACGATAACTCTTTCTAGTTGACAGGCTTAAGAGATAGTTAATCGAGTTTTTAGTATGTACTTTTAGGATCTTTGTTATTTACTTATACTAGTTTTTGCCCAGCCCACGTTGCGGGGCACTAAGCCGAATATTTATCTCTCATAACATTTACGTCTCTGTTTCGTTTACTTGTACATACTACTTATAACGCGAGCTAAAAAAAGTTACATCGAGCCAACCAATTGAAACAAAACATTACCATACTTTTGCAAAAAAAAAAAAAAAAAAAAAAAAAAAAAAAAAAAACGCTGGAAAGACTATAATTTTAAACTGGGGGCAAAATTATAATTTTCAGGACAAATGAGCGTGTGTCAGGCAGTCGCCTGACACGAATAAAAATTACACCGAGTCAACCAATTAAAACAAAACACTAACATAGTTTTGTCAAAAAAATACAGTGGCATGACAATAAGTTTACACTTGGGGCAAGATCGTAATTTGATAGGAAAAAAACAAAAACGATGACAAAACTGTAAAATGGAACTGAGTGCAAAATCGTAATTTGACTGGGAGGGGAAAAAACAAAACCAATGAAAAAACTGTAAATTTAAACGACACAAAATCGTAATTTGATTGGACCAATGGGGAAGTGGCAGACAGCCAGGGGCGGATCTAGGCTACTTTTGTGGGTTCCCAGGAACCCATTCGATTTAGAAAAAAATGGGAAAAATTAGTAAGAACCTCGTATGATTTGGAAAAAAATAGTGAGAATCAGTGAGAATTTACCAAAAGGAACCCAGTGAAAAAAGTTCTTAGATCCGCCACTGCAGACAGCTGCCTAGCACTATTCCCCTCCATGCTCTTTGTAGGTATATAAAATACCTAGGTTGGTGATTCTTGAGTTAAATGCTATTTTAGTCCCTGTGGTTTGGGTCATTTTGCCAGTTTAGTCCAAATGTTTCATTTTTAACCTGTGGGTCCAAAAAGGTTTCACAATTGCCGTTTTAGTCCACTGGGTTAACTTCATCCATTTTTTCTGTTAACGAGAAGGCCAATTCAGTAATTTTGTATGTAATTCTGTTAACTAAAAGGGCAATTCAGCCATATAAAATGACCGAATTGGTCTTCTCGTTAACAGAAAAAATGGGTAGAGTTAACCCAGTGGACTAAAATGGTAACGGTGAAACCTTTTTGGACCCACATGTTAAAAATGAAACCTTTGGACTAAACTGGCAAAATGGTCCAAACCACAAGGACTAAAATGACATTTAACTCGTGATTCTTATTTCCAAAAATGTAATTTTAGAAGCATTGTTTATCTTGTACGTTATGTTTTATGTAATTATTCACTCAAAACAAGAAATATTATTGGTATAAATATTTAACTTGTGTTGCTGTTTAAAAAAAACATTGTGTACGTATCATAACATCACAATTAGATTTCTTAATAATGTTTGTATTGAATAGAATGTTTAGGGTTTACAATGATGTGTGGTTTTCTTTATAAAGTTGTGTTGAACGATCTTCATATGATCAAACTTGTAAAGATTGTACACTCACAATTGCATATAAAATGATCGAATTGTTCTTCTCGTTAACAGAAAAAATAGATGAAGTTAACCCAGTGGACTAAAATTGCGACAGTGAAACTTTTTTGGACCCACAAACGAAAAGTGAAACATTTGGACTAAACTGGCAAAATGACCCAAACCACAAAGACTAAGATGACATTTAACTCTATAATAAAAGAAAACTATAGAGAACATGTGTCATCTATTGAAGTCATCTATTTTTTGGTTCCCGCCTCTCTTCTACTTAATTATAGATACTTATACTTTTAATTTTAATTAAAGATGCTTATTACATCATTAATCAAATGAATTTAATACGAAGTTAATTATTAATTATTCATATAAACTTATATTTTTTATTTAAAGTTTTACCAAATTTAAATTTATGTTGGTTAAAATATTAACATAAAAATAAAGGATAATGATGAACATTGTTTTTATGGGTGATTTCTAAAAAAGTTTAAATATTTAATGTTGTTATAATGTTAGAGGGTAAAAATGGTAAAATTACAATGTGTTGAATAATAAAAATAGGTGGTACTATCTCACCAATATTCATTTCTATAAATACATATTTGACGACTGTGTATTTTAACAAATTACATTATATATTATTCCATTAGTATTATACATGGCAGGGGCGGTTTTGGGCCTGTGCAGGTCGGGCCACTGCACAAGGCCCAAATTGCCAAGGGGCCCAAATTTTTTTTATAAGTTTCTATGTATTGTGTAATGAGATCTGATAGTTTAAAGCCCAAAACAAAAACCCAACTCAGATTTGGGCCCCAATCCCCAAATCAGCTTACGAAATCTTGTTGGCTGGGAGGGCGCAACTACGTAACACAGAACGAATGGCTGTCACAATTCATCTCCAAGGCTCCAGGCTTGCAGCGCACGATTCATAGGGTAATTGGGATTGCGAGTTTTAGGCCGATCATCATTCAAACGCTGCTCCCTCATCAGGTATTGTCATGAATTCAAGAATTTTATTTGAAAGGAAAAGGATTTGCAAATGTTTGAGTTTTATATCATAGTGATTTTGTTTAAAGTTTATGAAATTGAAAATATCATTCATTCAAAAACACCGAGGAAAATTGTCAGTGATCTTTCCTTGTTCACAAACTTTGTTTTAGAGTTTTTAGGTTATTTTATAAACTTTGAAATTTGAAGTCTATGTATTTAATTGTTTGAACTATTATGCCTTTGAATCTTGAAACCAAAACAATAAAGTGGTTCTAAAAACTTCTAATATAGCATTAAATAAAGGAATGTTATGAATTATTATTATTAATTGTGTGACTATCCACTTTACTTGTGACTCTCCATATGTTTAACCCCCATTCTTGTAAGCCTATAAATAGAGGCATGTGAAATCTATTTTATACATCAATAAGATATATTTCATCTCCCCAATCTCTCTTTCTTATCTCAATAATGTTAATAGGCTAGTTGTTACAAAACACGTTATCAGCACGACTTGTTTTGGAGTTGGATCAAATTATCACAAGGTAAATTAATTTTTTTTCATTGTTCTTCATGCTTGATCGCCAAAGAGGATGAATAAGTTTGGTTGTTTGTATTGGGTGAATGCCCTAGAGACACTGATAATTGACATGCATGCTTTTAGGTTTTTGTAGAATAGTATTTTTTGAAAGAACGTGTGATTTGTACATTGGAAGTTGAACAAGTGTTTGGTTTAATTCTCTGTAATTATAGGTCGAGAACGTTAAAGTCACATATAAGCATGCATTTATACATTCCTCAACAGATTTTGGTTCTTGATCCTCATTATTTCTAGCGTTATGTTATATGAAAAACTGTCATCGACGTCGATTTCATTTCGGTTCAATACCTTTCTAGACATGATATAATTTATTGAGATCTCTTCGTTTTCAGGTACCTGAGGTTCTTCTGGAACCATCATGTCTAGTGTCTCTTCAGGAGACTCTTTTCTTGGCATTATCATTACCTCGACTGGACCATCATTATTTGCTCCTTTTTTCTTTCGAGGATTTTTATCTTTAGAACCGATTGGTCTACCACGTTTGAGACGTGCATTAGACTCATTTCCAACATGTGGTTGTCCTTCTGGGACACTTACTTTTACTGGAGCATTAGCAGCTGGTATGTGTGACTTAGTCACTCTCTTTAGGTCAGTGAATGCGTCTGGTACTTGATTTGCTAATGTTTGTAAATGAATTATTCTTTGAACTTCTTGTTCACACTCTTTAGTTCGAGGATCAAGATGAGATAGTGATAATTCATTCCAAATTATATTATTATTTTTCAGCTGCTTTTCATCTCCCCATAATGTTGGGAATGTTGTTTCAACAAAATGACAATCACCAAATTGAGCTGTAAATAAATCACCTGTTGATGGCTCTAAATACTTAATGATCGATGGTGATTCATACCCAACATATATTCCTAACCTCCTTTGAGGTCCCATCTTTGTTCGTTGTGGTGGAGTGATAGGAACATATACGGCACAACCAAAAATCCTTAGATGTGAAATATCTGGTTCTTGACCAACTTTAATGGGGAGGAAGTGTGATAACTCGTTGGCCTGATGCGAATTAGTGTTGCTGCATGTAAAATTGCACGCCCCCAGGCAGATGCTGGTAGTTTTGATTTCATAATCATTGGTCTTGCAACCATTTGAAGTCGTTTGATAAGCGATTCAGCAAGTCCATTTTGCGTATGTACATGAGGTACTGGATGCTCTACACTTATGCCAATAGACATGCAGTAATCATTGAAGGTTTGGGATGTAAATTCCCCAGCATTGTCCAACCGAATTTTCTTTATGGGATAATCAGGAAAATGTGCTCTTAACCTTATTAATTGAGCAAGTAGTCGTGCAAATGCCATATTACGACTTGATAGTAAACTCACATGTGACCATCTAGTTGATGCATCAATTAAGACCATAAAGTATCTAAATGGTCCACTGGGAGGGTGTATAGGTCCACATATATCCCCATGTATTCTTTCTAAAAAACTCAAGGATTCTGTCCCTACCTTAACTGGTGATGGGCGAGTGATTAACTTCCCTTGTGAGCATGCAACACATGTAATATCCTTAGATTGAAGAATCTTTTGGTTCTTCAAAGAATGACCACATGAATTTTCTATAATTTTTCGCATCATTATTGATCCGGGATGGCCTAACCGGTCATGCCAAATAATAAAATTTTCTCGATCCATAAACTAAAAATACAAATAATTCAATTAATGACAAACAATAATTAATTACAAAGTAATAAAATAAAATATTATTAAACCTGCTTTAGATTATCTTCATGTTTATCTTTACTTTATTTATATTTATATCCCAAGATTCCATGTTCTGTTATAGGGTTCCAATGATCATGAATATATGATTTTTTCGTGGATATGTATGGTGCTCTATTCACTATACGTTTATACAAGCTCTGATGGATTTTTTGTGTTTTAGTATAGTACTTGTTAGAGTTGTAATTACTTAATGATAAGGTTAGGATATCAATTATGGTTTTCTTATCTCTATAATGGTTTTCTTATCTCCATTAAACATTACTTTTATACCAATCACGATGAGATAAAATTAGGATATGATAAATAACATTTATAATCTGAATATGTTATAATTGTTGTATACGTTGATGACTTGAATATAATTGGAACGCCAAGTGAGCTCCAAAAGGCGGTTGAATGCTTGAAAAGAGAATTTGAAATGAAAGACCTTGGAAAGACAAAATTTTGTCTTGGGTTGCAAATTGAACACCTCAAGGGTGGAATCCTTGTACATCAACAAAACTACATAGAAAAGTTACTTAGAAGGTTTTATATGGAAAAATCACATCCATTGAGTACCCCAATGGTTGTAAGATCTCTTGATGTCGAGAAAGACCCATTCCGACCTCCGAATGATGGAAAGGAAATTCTTGGTCCATAAGTACCATATTTAAGTGCAATTGGTGCACTAATGTTTCTTGCTAGTCATACACGACCAGATATATCATTTTCTGTAAATTTATTGGCAAGATATAGTTCATGCCCTACGAAGAGGCATTGGAATGGGGTAAAACAAATATTTCGATACCTTCAAGGTACAAAAGATATGGGGTTGTATTTTACTAACCAATCGGCACAAATTTGGTTGGTTTTGCAGATGCAGGGTATTTGTCTGATCCTCACACTGGGCGATCTCAAACTGGATATTTATTCACAAGTGGAGGCACTACTATCTCATGGCGTTCTGTAAAGCAAACCATCACAACCACATCATCTAACCATGCAGAAATATTGGCGATTCATGAAGCTAGTCGAGAATGTGTTTGGTTAAGAAGTATAATACAACACATTCGTGGGTCTTGTGGTATTTCTACGAGAGATGAGGGACCAACAATTTTACATGAAGACAACGCAGCGTGCATTGCTCAAATTAAGGAAGGATACATCAAAGGTGACAGAACGAAGCACATTTTACCAAAGTTCTTTTTCACACATGATTTGCAAAAGAATGGAGATATTACTGTCCAACAAGTTCGTTCTAGCGATAATTTGGCAGACTTGTTTACTAAATCACTTCCGACCTCTACATTCAAGAAACTGGTTCATGGCATTGGGATGCGTCGACTCAAGGAGCTTAAATCATCAGGGGGAGAATAATACGCGTTGCACTCTTTTTCCCTTAGCTATGGTTTTATCCCACTGGGTTTTCCTGGCAAGGTTTTTAACGAGGCAGCATCACCAAGCGTATTATAAGAATAATATATTATTTTGTCACATGGATAGTCAAGGGGGAGTGTTATGAATTATTATTATTAATTGTGTGACTATCCACTTTACTTGTGACTCTCCATATGTTTAACCCCCATTCTTGTAAGCCTATAAATAGAGGCATATGAAATCTATTTTATACATCAATAAGATATATTTCATCTCCCCAATCTCTCTTTCTTATCTCAATAATGTTAATAGGCTAGTTGTTACAAAACAAGGAAGAAGTTGTTTTCATATATTCAATTTTTCACAGTGACTTTGAAAGAAGTCAAAATTTTCACTGTTTATATACTAACGAATTAACTTGATCTAAATGAAAATAGTTGAAATAAGTCAATTTTAGGATTATGTTAGTTTATTATTTTAATGCTATAAACTTGATAGTTAATGTTGAAACTTTGTTTTTTTTTTCTAGAGATTATGCCTCCCTTTCCCAAATACAAATACTTATCTGGTTGTCAAAAAACGTAAAAAGAAGAAGCTAGAGGAAGAAAGAGCAAAGGGTGACAAATGGCCGCGTATACACAATTTTTTCTCAAAACTATCTCAAAGTTCTAGTTCTAATGTGGGTGAAGATAATGCGGATGTTAATGTGGATGAAGCTAATATGCGTGAAGATGATGCTAATGTTAATGTGGATCGACAATGTCCCAAGAAAGACTTAATGGCTTGGCGATGATATCTATTGAAAACGAATTATTAGAAGGTATGGACTATAAAGACTTGATCGAGAGCTTTGCTTCCAAAAACGCTAGGAGAGCCTCACGATTTGCTTAAGTAAGTTAGTTTGATTATTTTGCTACACTGCTATTGTTTTGTATATTTTTATAACAATTAATCAATTATTGCTGTATTGTGGTTTTTGGATATATAATTCATAAGTTTATATTATACGAAGAGGGCCCAATTTTTTTTGTCTTGCACGAGGCCCAAATTTTTTTTTAATCTCGGGGACGGCCCTGATACACGGGTTTATTTAACCTTGCAATGCATATGTTTTTTTTAAACATAACTTTTCTTATTATTAATTATATAACATTACATTTATCAACATGTGTAATACATGGTATAATAATCTAGTGTGTCTATAATTGTATATATACATATATATATATATATATATATATATATATAAAAGTTATTTTGATCATAATTTTGGGTATAAAAATTACTATGTAAATATATCTAACTATATTAAATAAAAACTATATAGATAAAAGCTCGTTTAGAATCATGAGCAGGCTCGAGCTTGATATCCGGGCTCGTTTAATAAATGAGCCTCATTAAAAGTTCGAGCTTGTCTAAGGTTATTCGATATAAAATTTTAGCAAATCTATTTCGAGTAGCTCACGAGCAGCTCAACTCAATTACGCTTAGGTCGGTGGGTGTGGTATGGCGCCACCCCGTCACATCATCTTCGATAGCGCCCCAGGGGCGCCAAAGACCACACCGAGTAAGTTAGGGGGGGGGGGGGGCTATGAGGTGCTCGCCAGTGTGTTAACGAGGGTTAATGGTGTGTGCAGGTGGGGCCCACCTATTTTCAACCAATAAAATCTTTTTTTATAATTTTGTTTAATAGGGGGCTTTATACCACACCATGAAAGTTAAAGGGAGGGGCTTTAAAGTCCCCCATATGACGTGATGTCTAGGTGAATCTGACGTGGCGTGATAAAGCCCCTATGAACTTTATACCACATCCTCCAGCCTTTGAGACAATATAATTTCACAAAGATCACATTTACCATTGTGATACTTAATCTTCTTGGTCAGAAGCACCAATGTGACATATTCACCACTATAAATCCTTTGTGAGTCAATAACTTCATAATGACTTTTAAAACATCATAATACACACTTTTGCACCATATCTTTTTAATAGTTATGTGGGTTATGTGAAGAAGAAGATGAGAGTGTTGAACATTTTTTCACGTCATGCTATTTTGCGTCAATGCTTTGGATGCTTATAAGTAACTGGTGTAAGTGTTAGAATCTGGTGGTTTTCTCCTTTAGGGATCTCATTGAAATCCATAATCATGCGGGATTGGAAGGGAAGAAGAAAGAGGTTCTAAAAGGCCTTATTAGAATTGGTTGCTGGGCGATTTGGAGAATAAGAAATGAAGCTAGGTTCAAGAACAAAGAGGTAAAATTAGAGTATATTTTCGGTGAGGTTAAGAAGATTGGTTTTTTGTGGTATACGACTATGAATAAAGGAATCGCTACGTCTTGGGTTGATTGGTGTAAATTTGTAATGTTGTTCTAGGTTGCCTCGGTTTGAGGTAGCTTGTGTGTTATTAAAGTTTACCTTTAAAAAAATGCCATTCATACATATCATATCATAATCATACGTTAAATCAAATATATTAAACCACACATAGTGTTATTACGTATGCTTTTCTAATTGGGTTCATTCAATAGATGTTAGCTTTACTTCACCAAAATGTGAACACACCAAAATGTGAGTCGGCGAAAAACGATAAAACTTCACCGAACGGTGAATTGAAAAAACTCCAAGGGATCAGGAAAATGGTGTTATCGGCCAGAGATTTTTCTCTACGGCCCGGGATTGTATTCCCCGCTTCCCACTCCCCACTCCGTATGCTCTAAGACTTCAAACAAGATAATTGTTCAGAAAGATTCTCTTTCAAAACATATTATTTTTCATCTACACACAATATGAAGCTAAAAAAATTTGAACAAGACATGATCTTGAATTTCAGTCTACTACCACTTGATATGATATTACTATGGACCCCACAACACCATTGTTGACACCTCCCTAAAGAAGTCAAGATCCGGATTAACAAGTCTATGAACATCTGGAACATGATTCTTCTCTTTAACTTTTCTTTCAGTATTGGCATGGACCCTCTTGTGACAACCCAAAGCCCGAACCGACCCGAATTCCTTCAAGCAAATTGGACAATTATGGGCCTTTGATCTCCTTTTCAACTCAAGTGAAATGTCAGAATCAGTAGCATCCATGTCCCCAAAATCTTGATCAAATGACCCAGGTCTCTCAACTGATTTGTACTTCACCAGAGTTGACCCGGCCAGACCCGGATTAACTTGACCCGACCCGGTTCCAAAAATCAAATCTTTTTTCAAACCCATTGACCCATCTACTGAAACCTCAAACTCAACATTCCTTTGATGACTCATCAACCTAGCTTGACTTGAAATTACCAATTTAACCTCATCTAAATCCCTCACTCCCATAGAAAGCATCATCAAGCAAATAGCCCCTTTTTCAACTTCATCATCATCATCAAAAGAACTCAAACTAGTAATATGATCATTAGGCTTAGGAGACTTGTACCTTGTGCATGATCTCTTCTTCCTCACTGGAGTTGCTACTTCACCATCATCACAACCATCATGATCATGCTCCATTGATGACGTCATCACAGATGGTTCATCAAACACCTTAGATCTTCTAACTGAATGACACCTCATATGACCATACAAAGCCTTCACAGAATTAAAACTCTTACCACATTTCTCACACACACTCAGCTTCATTGAATCTTTTCTTGAATCACATCTTTTCTTAACAATGTTACAATAACCTTTGTTCGAATTCGAAACCCTCCAAGATCTTTTCGGGTTCTCTCTTAAAACATACACATTGTTACCCTTACAATCTTGGTCAACTTCCACTTCTTGTTGACTTTTCTTGATCATTACATCATTAACAACTTCTTGAACACTCTGTTTTTCACCTTCACTTTTCTTGATCATTTGATCATCATTTTCAAAACAATCAAGACCCTTTTCACCATTAACAGATTCTTGAGATTCTTGATCATTACCCATGTTTCTACAGGCTGCAATTAACGCTAAATGGCGCCTCATGTGACCTCCAAGCTTCTTGCCATTAGAGAAACTCTGTTTACAAAACCTGCAAATGTGACACTTTTGTTCTTGATCTTCATTCATTGTTCAAGATTTGTTCAAGATCCAGAGAAATTTAGCAGAAAGAAGTTGAGAACTAAGAGAAATTTCCAATTTTGAAGGGGCAGAGGAATGTGGGATAAAACCCAAATGGGAAATTGTTTATGAACCCTAGTTTGATTTGGGAAATTGGGGAAGAAGAAGAAGAGGGTAGTGTGATGAGTAGAAAAGAAACTATATGGTAAAGAAGTGATCTTTAGCAAGAACAAGATTTGTTTCATACATACAATCTCTCTTTCTCTCTCTCTCTCTAAAACACATTCTTACTCATCTCTCTCTCTCTCACGCGCACACACACTTGGTAGTTATGATCTGTGACTTTTTTAAAGGGTGTATGTATATATACGTGTGTATACATATAGGCACATGTGTGTGTATAGAGTAGTAGTATACTTGGCACTGAAGCAATTATATATTGTTGGTACATAAAAAGTTTGAATCAAGAAAAATCTGTTAAAAGCATTGTGATATACTTATATAAAAAAATGAATAAGTTTAACTTAATTTATTTTATAAAAATTATTTTTGAAAAAAGACACGTGTACTCGAATGATGAAAATCACATGAACTAAAGAAACTAATATAACTATGATGTATGTACGTATCACATGACTACGTCATTTTCTAGTAGTGAAATTTACACGATTATGTTTTACCTGTAGTTTCCGGTCTATAGAAAAATGAGAAGTAACACAAAGCATTGTCAAAATTATATGGTTAGGTCGTTTTATAATTTTACTAGATATTCATAACACGATAAATTTATTAGTGCTCGCGTATTTTATGTGTTTTTCTTTTTCCTATTTTTACACGATATTTGATATCTTAACCAATTAAATAAGGCCATTATTCAACTATTTATTATGTGAATTTTACTTGATATAAATGATCCTATGTGGATCATTAGATATTTTTATCTTTCAATTTTATTACAAACATTTAAAAAAAGCATAGTAGTTGTTTGTGGTAATGGGAAATGCTAGTTTATTAGTAGTTGATAAAATTAAGGGCAATTTCATATAATTTGGACCATTGTCCGATAGCCTGAATGCGAGGTTAGAACAGTGGCGAGCAGCTTTAGAGGGCAGAGGTTTAAGGATTAGTCGTTCTAAGACTGAGTACCTATATTGTGACTTTAGTGGAGTAGACAGCGTTGAGGACATCCAGATCACCATTGACGGTCAAGTGGTTCCGCAGGTTAATAAGTTCAAGTATCTAGGATCGTTTGTTCAGAGGGATGGGGAGATAGATAGTGACGTTGCCCACCGCATCCAAGTTGGATGGTGTAGGTGGAGAGCTGCCACTGGGGTATTGTGCGATAGAAGGTTCCCAACAAAATTGAAAGGGAAATTTTATAGAGTTGCAATTAGACCTGCTATGTTATATGGAACCGACTGTTGGGCCATTAAGGAAGTACAAGCACGCAAGATGGAGGTGGCAGAGATGAGAATGCTAAGATGGATGTGTGGGCACACAAGGTTAGACCGGATAAGAAATGATGTTTTTAGGGAGAGGTTAGAAGTAGCTAGTATATCAGATAAGATAAAGGAGGGAAGATTGAGATGGTTTGGGCATGTGAAGAGGAGGCAGACAATAGAGCCAGTTAGAGTAGTTGAAACTCTCGTGGTGGAGGGGAGGAGGAGTAGAGGCAGACCCAAAATCACTTGGGATGAGCGGATTAGGCAGGATTTGCAAAAATTGCACCTCTCTGAGAACATGGTCCATGATAGGAGCTCGTGGAGACGGAGGATTAAGGTTAAAGATTTCTAGGAGAGGGTTCAATTGTGTTTTTAGGGGTAGTGTATAGTCGTAGATATGTATCTATTTGTATAGGCTGTTTGTGTTGTTATATTTGTCTTGTTTACCATGCACTCTTTTACCACTCATGTTATATTGGTAGCTCCATACACACACACACACACACACACACACACACCTCATGTTCTATATTTTTTTCTCTTTCTTTCCTGGGTGTTTTGGAGCCGAGGGTCTCACTGGAAGCAGCCTCTCTATCCCTAGGGATAGGGGTAAGGTGTGCCTACATCCCACCCTCCCCAGACCCTACCAATAGCTCTGCTATTTGTGGGATTTTACTGGGTATGATTGATTGATTGTCCGATACTTCTATCGGTTTTGGTTCAGGATTTTGGATCAATACCAACGAGGATTTTCAACTCGTGGCTTGTCTTGCCCGGTATTATGGACTTTATAAAAATGTCCTTGGAGAGTTTTTCATTTCAGGGGGCGGCCGGTTTGTGTCTAGCTGTCAAACTAAGGTGGATCAAGTTTAAACTAAAGGAAAGGGTGAATATAATAAAGGCGGAAAAGGAAGTGATATATAAGGAAAAATTGGCAACATTGGAAAATTTGGAACTACTGGCTGAAGAACGTTTATTGACTCCAGATGAACTGGTTAATAGAGCTGAGTGCAAAAAGGTGATTATGGAGGCAGATCTGGCAAAAGTTATGGATTTAAAGCAGAGATCAAGGCTAAAGTGGGCTATAGACGGGGATGAGAACTCGTCCTTTTTTCACAAGTAGTAAATGCAAACCAATGTTCCAGTCGGATAAATGGATTGATGATTAATGGGGTATGGGAGACTAACCCGGTGCTGATTAAGGATTCAATTTGTTCATTTTTTGCACAAAAATTTCAAGAGCCTATGGCTGATAGACCTGGTTTGATATGCCCGAATTTAAACCAAATTTCGGCAGCCGATGGAGAGATGTTGGCAGCCCCTTTTACGCTTTTGGAAATCAAAGAAGCTGTGTGGGATTGTGGATGTGAAAAGGCGCCTGGTCCGGACGGTATTAATTTCACTTTCATTAAGCAGTGCTGGGCTTCTTTGCAATCTAACTTCATACGGGTGTTTGAGGAATTTTCGGTGAACGCAACTCTCTCAGCGGGCTGTAGTTCGTCCTTCATTGCTCTTATACCTAAGTGCAATGACCCAGACGGTATGGGGGATTATAGGCCTATCAGCCTGATACAATGTATTAATAAGGTTATATCCAAAGTGTTGGAAAACAGAATGAAGCTAGTGATTAACAAGCTAATTTATGAAGAACAAACAACATTTTTGGCTAACAGGAGCATATTGGATGGGCACTTGATACTAAATGAGTTAATACCGTGGATGAGGTCGAAAAAGGAGGGATTTATTTTTAAAGCGGATATTGAGAAAGCATATGACTCTTTGAATTGGGGGTTTTTGGAAACCATTATGGAGCAAATGAATTTCCCCTTGGTGTATTTGAAATGGGTTATAGCCACAGTTAAAAACGCAAGAGCATCAGTTTTAGTAAATGGGTCACCCACCCAGGAGTTCGAGTATTGTAGGGGATTGAGACAAGGTGATCCTTTGTCTCCGTTTCTGTTCATCATTGGAATGGAAGCATTGACAGGTGTGATGAAGAAGGCTTGCAACCTTAGGCTTTATGATGGAGTCCGGTTTGATAACCAAGGTTCGAGTATTTCTCATTTCTTATATGCAGATGATGTCATATTTGTTGGTAGATGGTCGGTTCATAGTGTGCACAATTTGAGGCGTATTCTACGTTGCTTTTACCTTGCATCCGGACTTCGGGTGAATCTTGCTAAAAGTAGCGTGTTCTGGGTGAATGTAAGTGATGATTGCATACTAACCATGGCGAACACATTAAGGTGTAGAGTAGGAGCTTTCCCTTTTAAACATTTGGGGCTTTAAATGGGCGCAAACATGAATTTGGTTAAAAACTGGCAGCCGGTGGCTGAGGTATTTAAGAAAAGGTTAGCTATATGGAAAGCAAAAACGTTATCATATGGGGGTAGGTTGACACTAATCAAATCGGTGCTCAATGCACTACCCACATATTATTTTTCTTTGTATCGTGCGCCCTAACAAGTAATTGATCAACTTGAAAAATTGCGTCGGGAATTTCTTTGGGGCATAACGCCGGATAGAGGTAAATTGACTTTGGTTGCGTGGGATAATGTCATGACGCCAAAAGATTTAGGAGGAGTGGGTGTAGGGTCCCTAAAAGACGCGAACTTAGCTATGTTTGCTAAGTGGTGGTGGTGGAGGTTCAAAACGGAATCCGAAAGCTTGTGGCGGAAGGTAATTTGGAGTGTACATAATAATGAAAGGTCGTGGAATCCGATTCCCCGGAAGATGACGATAGCTGGGCCATGGAAACAAATCTTTAAAGTGGCGAAGGATATTGAAAATTATGGCATAATCCTGTCGGATTGTTTCAGGGCTATTCCTGGTGTGGGTGATTCGGTGTCGTTCTGGAAAGACAAGTGGTTAGGCGATGAAACGATACTGAATCGGTACCCAAGATTTTTCGAGTTGGAAAGGATAAAATGTGTTTCGGTTGCGGAACGGGTCAAAATTCAGAACGGTGAGATAGTTTTGAATTTTAATTGGTCGAGTCAGCTGATGTCAATGACAGAAGAGGCAGACACACATAGTTTGGCAGAGGAGATATGTGCGGCTATTTGGCGACCCGGTTCTGATCGATGGAGATAGGAGCTGGATGGTTCGGGCACGTTTTCGGTAAAAAGCCTAAAAGAAACTCTTCAAAAGGCCAGGTTTTCAGATCTGGGAAATAACTTTGTATGGAATAATTGGGTCCCTATAAAGATTAATTTTCTGGCGTGGAGAATTTCTTTGGATAGGTTGCCAACGCTCGCTGCGTTGGCACATAGAAATGTGCATTTCGGGGAGATAGGCTGCAGAATATGTCAGCAACATGTGGAGGATTCAGATCATTTGTTCGTTAGCTGTGAGTTAGCACAGTATGTTTGGGACTTTATATCTCATTGGTGTAAAATATCAAGCATCTTCGCTTTCAGAGCAAAGGACCTTTTGGATTGGCATAAACATGTTCGAGGTAATATAAAGTGGAGGAAGCTAGTATACGGTATTATGCAAGTATCTCTTTGGGTTATTTGGCGTAGTAGAAATGAATTGACTTTCAATGGTAAACAAATAAACAAGGAACAATTGGTGAACGAGATCAAACAATTAAGCTTCTTATGGGTTGGTTATCGGTCGACACTAAAGGAAATATCGTGGGTAGAGTGGTGTAATTTTGATGTCTCGAGTAAATGTAAGTAGTTTGGTTTTTGGTCAATTGGTGTATGTAATTGGTGTGGGCTAACTAATGGTTGGCCCTTTTTGATAAATGAATAAATTTTTGTTGGCCGTTCAAAAAAGTTGAAATAATGGATGCAACCGTACAAATTGGTCATTGAAGGAAGTTTGAGGAATAATTTGCAATAAAAGGTTTATTCCACCAATAATCCCCACCTCCATTCTCGATATTGTTTCATTTGCTCACTTCCAAGACTCTTTGCTTTCTCTCTTCACCTTCATTAACATCTTGATGCACCATCAGGGTTAATTGTTAGCTTCTTGTTAGATATTAATATCTTGATATAAGCATTGCTGAAGAGTTCTTACTCTTGTTAATTTGTGAGCTATTTAGTCTAGTTTGAACTGGTGGACCCATGAATTATTTTCTAGGGTATAATTAAGAGGTTCAACCAAATTTTAAGAGATGCAATCGGGTTTTTTTGTCTATAAAATACACTAATTTTTTAAGGATGACGTCCGCCCACCCAAACCATCACTTGGGTCCACCCCACGTTTAAATTATTTTTTAAACATATTGGTTTAAGTTTAATAATAATGTTATTGAGTATGCATCTCTAGATGATGTGTTACACGTTTACTAATGAAAACATATATTCGACGTTGGCGACTCTTCCTTTTGAAAGTGTGTGTAGAGAGATATGGCATTGGATCTGACTCGAACGATTGTGAATTTTCGTTACTTATCGCATTTTACATTAATATTTATTATATTATTGCTTACTAACCCACCTGCGAGGCCCAACGCAATAATATAGTTTACACGAAACTGGGCAAGTTTTTTTTGAATGGCAAACGAAACGCTTTATTAATCAACTATAAAAACTGACCCCCAGCCAGAAGTTGGGGAGTCCATACAAGTTCAAGAGCAAAGAAAAAAGAAAAAAATAACATTGATACGTTAAAATCCCACCATTCCTGTTGCGTTATACTATTGAACTTAGATTTCATCTTCAACCTTTGATAAGAGATTTCCTTTATATCCTCCATCGTAGTTTGTATAGGTCCTTGCTTTCCTTTGAATACTTTGTCATTCCTTGCTCTCCATAAAGTCCACATCGTTTGGATTGCAATTGCATGAATAGCTTTCTTTGTTTTCCAATTTCTATGGACTTCATTAAGATCCTTCAGTAAGTCTTTCAAGTTCCTGTCTGTGTTGACCATTGGTATTTTGACCCAATTGGTTACCTTCTCCCAAACTCTTGTTGCATAGTTACATTTTAAAAGAATATGATCCGTTGTTTCATCCGCTGCACCACATATTTTACAAGTGACATCAGGGAGGTTTACTCCTCTATCTCTTAAAGCCACCGCCGATGGTATCTTGTCTGCTATTGCCCGCCAAACAAACATGATGCTTTTGCTTGTAGCCCATCTATTCCAAACGAACTCATCAGTCGTCTCGTTGAGATTTATTGCTGAACTTAGAGTCTTGCAGACGTCTTTTACCGTAAAATCCTTTTGCTTCGAGTCTTTCCAGTACCATACATCGCTAGCTGCCGTTAAATGTTGGTGTTGCAATAAACCGTTCAGTTTTTCCATCTCCTGTTTCTCGAGAACACTACTCGGTGCCCTTTCCCACGACCAGTCCCATATAATCCCACCGTTGGTTTCCCGATAACAGTCCTTTACCATTACTTTCTTCCTTCTTGTAAGTTGAAACAGTGCTGGGAATTGTGCCTTTAGCGAACCATTACCTTGCCACGAGTCTACCCAAAACAGTGTCTTGTTGCCCACACCTACCTTGCTCTTTAAGTTACTACTAACTTCAATATTACATTTTCTAAACTCCTTTTCTATACTACCAATATTCTTCCAGACCCCCGGTAATGTTTTTTTAATCGGAATAAATTCCAATTTTCTTTGGCATTGATGTATCGACTTAACTACTCTTACCCATAAACTATCCGGTTCCATCTTTAATCTCCACCGCCATTTTAGTAGTAGTGTCAGGTTCAAGTCTCGAAACTGGGCAAGTGACTTGTAAAGATAACCTCTAACTGGGCCTTACACATTAAGGTTAGGGTGGCCCGTGTCTCCTATATAAGGAGGTCTTTACCTCATTATTAGGACAAGAGATAGGAGGCTAATACACTATTTGTAGTTGGAATAAGCGGATTCTTCCCCTACCGTCAGTCTCTATATCCCCACTTTTCTCTCTTCTCCATTGCAGGTCTGGATTTGGTAAGAAGAGCAAGGTGTGAGTCTCAATATCTTAGAGAAAGTGGTTCGAATCCCTCTAGCGGTGAGTCCGTGTTTCTTCATTGGCGCCCACCGATTTTTTCTACTACTCTTCATCTTTTTTTCTTTCCTTTTCTTGAGTGGATCACATGGCTGATGATGGTATTCCGTTTTCAAATTTCTGTTAAACTCTCAGCATGCGACGGGGACAGACAATGCGCACGTTTAAACCCCCATGTTGATGGGCACACTAAAGGAAACTTCACCGAGGGTGGGATCACACATGCTCACTCTAGTCCAGAGTTCCACCCACTTGCCATACGCGCATGGGAAAAACACTGGATTGAGGGGAATTGAAGGGGTATGGTCCCATATTCTGCAAAAAGCTATACGCGCGCAAGGCCATATCTACACTCAACGGCCAAACACTTAGTCTGTTCCAAGGTTCTTGCGTGGGACATATATGCATGCGCAATCTTGACATCTCATGAGAGTGCGCAAATACAAAAGGCAGCAGCCAGACTCCTCCCAGCCAATTCCCACGATGAACAATCGTGCGTCTTTCACTGCTCCATAATCTCCACTCACAGTTGAAGACAAAAGAAACAAGCGTGGCCAGCAAAGCTCCTGCGCCCGACGACAGGTAAGCCTAGAACTAATAATCTTCACTTCCGAGCACTCCCATTAAGTCTAGTGATCCACCCAGCGCTTTCATGCGGGAGTAACCCTAGACTTTTCGCTCAGTAGTGCCTAGGAATGGCAATGGGCCGGGTATTGGTAATCCCAGACCCGTACTCGGTTGTAATTCTTTGTCCCATACCCGGCCTGTTAGCCGTCGGGTATTTTTCGGGTAATTACCCGTCGGGTATCGGGTATACCCGTTAATTTCATAAAAATATCCTTCGGGACAAATGTGCAATTTTTACTTTGATGTTTATATAATTTACTATTTTAATGACTATAACAAATGAAAATATGATTAATAACTTACATATCATATTCATACCACATATACCAAACTAAATCAAAACGATTACTTAATGAAGTAATTGTATCAGAACATCTAATTGCATAAACATCCACATAATAAAGGGTGATAGCTTCCATATCCAATATACATGCTCAAAAATAAGTTATTTGTTCACTAAGCGCCAGTCAAATACATATCCACATATGAATATAGAGAATGTAATAAGTACATGTACTGAGCTTATATATATATAGGGTAGGGTTCCAGCGTGAACAACCTCCCAAGAGTGAACTGCGTGAACAGATCTGGACCCTTGATTTCCTTTTTAGTTGTTAAGGGCAGGATTGTAATTATACAAAAAATTAGATTTAAATCATTATTTTAATAATTGAATTAAGTTACATCTTTCTTATTTTAAATTCATTATCCACATTATGTTTTATTTATTAATAAGATAATTATCAAAATAAACAACAAATCACCATATTTCAATTTTAATTTTTATTTCAGATTTCATCACCAGAATTCAAATTTTGATTTTTAAGATCCACGTAACCTTCATATTTCAACGGTATACACATGTGTACTTGGATATAAATAGAACAGTACACATGTGTACTCAGCATCGTATATAT
The DNA here is from genome assembly GCA_030545235.1 of Helianthus tuberosus. Taxonomy (NCBI): domain Eukaryota; kingdom Viridiplantae; phylum Streptophyta; class Magnoliopsida; order Asterales; family Asteraceae; genus Helianthus; species Helianthus tuberosus. The sequence continues at coordinate 20,604 of JARYGA010037930.1, forward strand.
GTGTAATTAGCTACATAATACATACATAGAAACAATACCTGTAAAACTATTTTATATTTAATAAATTACAAGTTCCATAATGTTTTTCAAACCAAACAAAAAAACATATAATTACAAGTTCCAGTTTCGTAAAAACAATAAACCCAACATAATCGAAAAAACAATAAACCCAACATAATCGAAAAAACAAAAAACATAATCTTTTACAACTATTCGCCACGTTGTATGCTGAATTATCCTTATCGACCAAGCAAACAAACATATGTGAATCATCCTTATCGACCTCATACGTGAATCATCCTTATCGACCTTCCATCTCCACTTTTCTCGTTAACGACATCTCCTATAATAGCAAGCAAAAAAAAAAAAAAAAAAAACTCAACAGCTAATACTTTGCATAATTCACAAGTGTACATCAACAACCTTACACATTCAATACACAAAAAATTATGAGATATCATAAAAATAGACGCTATACATGTCACACCCTGACTTTTGTGGAAGCGTGATTACTGGTGTGACATTCTTAATACCATAGCATTCAATCATAACAACGCTATATGATAAAAACAGTAGATGTTCATCCATAAATTTAAGTTTGAAAATAACACCACATGATTGTTTGAAACATCGACACCAAACTTAAGATACAAACCACAACATGTTTAAATGAGTTCACGAAGACTCAACAAAGACCATAACTACAACCGAGTTTAGAAACATGTATCCCGTCCAGGAATAGGATACATCTCCTAAACCTCACTAACTTGGATGACATCCGTTATTCATACGCAGCTTGACAAACATGCAAACACCTGCCAGATCCACTTAGTTCCCTGAAATACATGTAATTTGAAAAACATCAACAAAAGTTGAGTGAGTTCATGTGTTTGAGTATGAATAAACCTTTAAAGTATGTCTGTATGTATGTATGTATGTCTCTGGTATGTAGCAATAAGGAAAAACAGATCACCAATGGTTTGCAAGGCCAATGGTATGTGTGAAATGGTGCAGGAAAACTCAAACCTAGCGGAATTTTGCCACGACATTAGTAAGTGGACATAGTCACCACATGGGCCACCCTGGTCCTCATAGGTGTGGGCTCGCTACACCCAAATAGATCTATCACTCATGTCCCTCGGTCCTACGACGAGGATTAATGGCCTTAAGTGTTGTACCCACCTTTCACATGATCAAGCAGTAACCCTCCTTAGCTAACCATACCTTGTATAAAACGTTTGTAAACAATTGTAACATGTATTTCACCCCCGAAGTTATAAAACTGAAAACAGTTAAAAGAAAAGGGGGACATGAACTCACAGTTTTGCGTCTTCAGTACTCGTAACCCAAATCTCCTCAGCAAACACGACTCCCTACAATGTACTAGGGTCTATTAGACGAATGGGCCGTGCCTTGCCTTAGTATTTACGTTTGAGTTACGTTACTTTTATGTCTTCAATATTATTCCAAGTTATAATTACTTGTTAAAACAATAATTATTTTAACCTTAAATTATATTTAATTTTTGGAATAATTATTAAACAATATTCTTGTAATAATACTTCTCAAGTATTTATTTCCGTATTTTCTTCCTAAGGATGGGGGTATCTTATACATGTATTTTCGTATGCTTGTATTTGTAGTTCCAAAATAATATATTTTTAAGTCTAACTTAAAAAAAATATATTCAAACTTACTTTGTCCAAAAATAATGTATTTCAAGAAAATATATTCTTTTCTCAAAAATCATATATCTTCTAAATACACTAAAAAATATATTTTAACTTCCAAAAATAATATGTCTTCTTTTTCTTGTCGAAAATACAATATTACTCTTGTAATATTTTCAAAAATCATATTTTCGTTTCTTTCGTATCCAAAATAATATTCACCAAAAATATATTTATAACGGCATTTTCCGGAATATTTTGTAAGTTACGTTCTATTGTTCGGTTCCACAATATTAAGCGTGTAACTTATATATTTATTCCTGCGATTCTTGGTATTATTTTGGATTGTAAATTCTTGGTATTTTGTTAAGTTATATTACTTCAAACCCTAAAATAATATAACTATTACACCAAGTATACAAATAATCACACACAATGTGTCTTTATTGTAAGGGGCTGTTTGGCTAAGCTTTTCAAAACTACTTATTTGCTTATTTGCTTTTCAGAAAAGCAAATAAGCAAATAAGTAGTTTTGAAAAGCTTAGCCAAACAAGCCCTAAATATATATTCTAAATACATATTTATCCACTTTTATTTATAAAAACCAACCTCCGATACTTGTATTTTTGTAACAAAATCTATGGCAAGGTTTATATTGAAAACTCATGATCAAAATACACTTGTAAATATTCGTTTGAAAATATTTTTCTAAGTGTTTATATTTTTAGAAAATTTTGCCATAGTTTCCCCTAAAAATGGAGGCGTCCATGCTATTAAAGCATATCATTTTCTTTTCAAAAATCATCATAAACAATCAACAATCAATCTACACTTACCAAGTGCTAAAACAAAGCTATCTACATAATGATCATGAACTTGAGTTTTCATAAAAACTTGTAGTAACTTGGTAGTATGTTTAGTAGACTTAGTTACCCTTTAAAGTGTGTTTATTTCTTTAAAAATCTCATTCTTGAAATATTTGAGTGTTTACAACTTGTTAGATGATTTTTCCAAAAATCATTCTTTTGAATTTTTCTTGAAAACAAAGTGTTCTTATACTTGTTTCAACACTAGAAACATGATTAGTTATTTTTAAACAATGTTCATGTAAATCTTTGTGATTTAGCTTGGTTTCTTTGGAAAACTATTTTAGAAATCATTCACTCACAAGACTTGTATTTTGTTTAAATCCTCATCACATGAAAACAACTTTTATTATTCAAGTTCATGCTTATATATGAGGATGATCATCTTGTTTTGTCACATAATCATCCTCTCACTTGCTAGATCATGTGTTTAATCACAATCTAGCAAGCTCCTTATGATGATCAACATCATAATCCCAAGAAAACAACAATCAAATATCATACATACACTAAACAACATTATTTCATCAAGAGTTCATCATATGACAAGCTTATGTTAGAGTTTTATGAATATGTCTTTTAATGTTCATCAAGATTAACAATGTATATCATCTTTTAACCAACAATATATGAAGTAACTAGAGTTCATAAGGGCCTTACTACTAGCACAAGGCTAGGGAAGAACACTTGATGTTGTAGATGACAAATGAGTTGGATAAAAGCAATCGGGAGAGGTCCTTCAAGATCCACAAGCTTCACACTTCCTAAATCACCTTCTTACACCTTAGGATGGTCTTGGAATGGATGGGATTGAGTTGAAAATGATGGTGGTGGTGGTGCTAGTTCTCGGCCGAAGAGAGGGAAGGAGGGAGGAGAAAGATGGAGTGTGCTCCCTAAGTACACACCATGATCTTAACCAAATCAAATGAAGATTAAGGAAATCTTGGTGGGGGCCTTGGTGACCGTCCACTTACATGGGGGGGGGGGGTCTTGGTTGGGTTTTAATGGGTAGTTAGATGATTAGTTATGATTCCAAGTATATTAGTTAGGTGTTATGCATAATGTGTGTTATATAGTGTGTTAGGGTGTTCGGGGATCATAACTAGCTCAGAAATAATAAAACAATGCTTCTAGCATAATTTTGGTGTTTCGGGTAGTGTCCGGTTGTTTGGTTAGATACCGGTTCGTCAAAGTGTTAAACCATTCCGTTTAGTGATCTTTATGTACCCTTTTGTGACACTTTTAATTCCCGACACTTAGGAAAGCATTCAGGACCATTTAGTCATATTTTTGCATGTTACTAGTTTGTTAAATTGCTGAATTTTGCTGAAAAATGCTGAATTCAGCACTTTAAGTGGGTTTTAGGCACTTTCCGGCACTTAAACTATCACCTAGTGAAGCAGTTTTGTGATCCTTACTTTCCTACACACTACTAGTGTAGAACTTGGTTTCCGGCTCATACTGGGTCTTAAAACACTGTCTGTCTATGTACTGAACATTGTCAGCATTTTCTGAGTTATCCGCTAACTGTGCTAGCTGTGCTTTGTGCATCGTTTATGTCACTAAGAATTTGTATGTAAAGATGATGTGACAATATGAAATGTGATGCACATGTAAGTATGATGCAGTAATCAGAAAGCAATTGTTTGTAATTTAGCACAGTCATTAAGCACTAATAATAATTAATTAATTGTACGGATACCTGGATTTTTTACGGTTGTCACAATACAAATGTGTACATCGCGTTAAAATCAAAATACACATGTGTACATCGCATTAAAAACAGAGCAAAATCAGAATACACATGTGTACATCGCGTTAAAACCAGAGCAAAATCAAAAAATTGAGCAAAAAAAAAAAAAAAAAACTCAGCAGCTAATACTTTGCATAATTCACGAGTGTACATCAACAACTTTACACATTCAATACACAAAAAACTGAGATATCACAAAAAACAGACGCTATACACATGTGTACATCGCATTAAAAACATAACAAAATCAGAATACACATGTGTACACCGCATTAAAAACATAGCAAAATAAAAAAAATACATGTGTGTACATCGCATTAATAACAATCTTCAGAACCTCATAACAATCTTCAGATTCTCAATCAAACAATAATAATTTTCAACATCAAAACAATGAAAAATTGCAAACTTTTTTTTTTCAATAATCAAACTCATAAAAATCTTCAGAACCTCAATCAAACAATAACAATAATAATTTTCAAACATCAAAAACAATAAAAAATTACAAACTTCATACCTGGTCGGAAATTAGATCTGGACCACCGTTTTATCGCCGGCGATAAACATCAGATCTGGCTTCGATTCCGGCGACAAGCATCAGATCCGTAAAAAATTAGCCTGATTTCTTCCATTCCAGTGATAAACATCAGATCTGGACCACCGTCGAAGCCTGATTTGATATTAGAATCATGGTTGTAATTATTATCAGGGAAGATGATAATCTGTTCGTGAGCCATTACGAATCAAACAAGGAGTCGAGAGAAAATCTTTCAATTCGTAATGGTAAGGCTATGAATGTGAGAGAGAAAGTTAGGTGAGAGAGAAATTTGGATTTTGAAGAAAGTTTGAATATTTGATTTGTGAGAGAGAACGAGATTTATGCAATCAATTTAAAATGGAAATTACACATATAACCTTTTGTATTTAATTAAATGGAAAAAATTAACCACATAATTACCATCATGCCACTCACTTTAATCTCAAGATCATAAAAATCAAGGGCCCAGATCAGTTCACGCAGTTCACTTTTGGGATTTTGTTCACGTTTGAACCTAATCCTATATATATATATAGGGGAATGTTCTATGCAGAACACAAAATATTGCGAGAACACGCAGAACACAATGAATCACCTATTTTTTCAATCCTAGAAAGCTAAAAAGTAAATGAAAATGTTGCAAATGTAAGATTTATTGTTTCTTACACTAGAATTCAAAACAAAATATGGAAAGTTTTCACTTTTTGTATAACATGCTCATATGTAGGTTATGTGTAGGTTAAACTATCAACATATATGTAGCTACGTGTAGGTAAAAAAAATATGGTTTTTTTATGTATATATAATACACATATGAATGTAAGAAACATAAAATTTAAAAAAACATGAAACTTAAATCCCAAAATTTAGTATTTTAGAGTTGTTCTCGCAATAGTTAGTGTTCTGTAATGATCCTCATCATATATATATATATATATATATATAGGGGAATGCTAAAATGAGAACCACCTCGAGTTGTAAGAACCGTGAGAACTACACCGTAGGGGGCGCGATGGACCAAATTTTTTTTTCATAGACGTAGATGCATGTATATAAACACCATTTGTAAACAAAAAATTCATAAAAAAAAATGTCGTGTGTGTAGTTTTGAGCGCCACAAGTTTGTGTTTACGGGACCCGTAAATCTGGTCGGAAAATTTACGGGTCCCGTAAACACAAACTTGTGTTGCTCAAAACTACACCCACGACATTTTTTTTTTGATTTTTTTTACAAATGTTGTTTTTATACATGCATCTACGTTTCTGAAAAAAAAATTTGGTCCACCAAGGCCCGGATCAAAAAGTTCTCGCGGTTCTTACAACTCGAGGTGGTTCTCATTTTAGCGTGATCCTATATATATATATATATATATATATATATATATGGAAATCTATATTATGATACTTTCGGGTATTATTCGGCGAAATGGGTCGGGTATTGGGTGGGTATCACTAAATCCCATACCCGTACCCGATTTTTTTCTTTTTTTAAGCCCGTACCCAGCCCATACCCATTGGGCTTCGGGTATATCTGGCCCGTATGTTTCGGGTTTCGGGTATACCCGTCGTGCTTTTTGTTTTTTCTCATCCCTAGTAGTGACCGGTATGTAGTTTTCGTATAGAATTTTTTAGACATATATGTTTTCGACCCCCGGTTTTATAATTTTTTAGGTATATATGTTTCCGACCCCCAATCGTAAATCTCAAACTTCGCCACTGCACAAAAGTGACGTGAACTGAAATCCCTGCATGTGTATGTTGATAGGCGGTTTAAGCGTAAAAAAAAATGTTAAAAAAAATCAAGCCTATTTTTTGGCCAACTGAATTCCCTACAAAACAAGTCTATTGTAGTTGTGATTTTACGTTTACATGTTATAGAGTCATATGTTGGAAGTTTATCAAACATAGATACATTGAATGATTAACAAAAAAAAGGGCCTTTCACATGAATGAGATGTGGATTCCCTCACCTATCAGGCAACTAATGCTATGCAAATTCCCACCCACCGACCAATAGGTGAATGAGATGTGGGTTAAAACCTACATGCCTACATGGTAAAAGTTTGTGCATATTCATACGTTATAAAAATATAATTTGTTTGTTTGAAAAAAAAAATGTAGATTATTGTTTACATGACATTGAAATTGAATGTACCATTAATCTTGTATATAGATAATATTTTAAGATATTAGGAAATATGAGTCTCCAATGGTTGTTAGATACTAGAAAATCAAAGAATTAGTGTTAAAAAATAATAATAATAAAATGAAATTCACTAGGGCAAGAAACATAAGAAGGGAAAAAAATTGGAACAAAAGCATTTTAAAATTACTCAAAATAATATGTCACCTCGTGTAAGTTTAACAATTAGGGATAGGGGTGGTCATCACTCACTCACAACTTCTAATCAAGTTTCGTCATCATCATCAACCATAATTCCATCACTCGCAACCTTTTTTTAGTGAAAATGGTCATCACTTGTGATGGAATTCCATCAATCACAACCTTTTTTTATTTTTTTTTAAATTATAAATTAACAATAAAACATTAAAATATAAATTATAAATTTCATTTAAATAAAACCTAAATTATATACTTAAAAAAAACTAAACATTGCAAATAAAAAAAACCAAAAAAATCTAAGGCATCTCCCACCCTCACTTTTCCAATATCTCGCGTTTTTGTTGAATTACGACCGACTTAAACGGTTCGTCGAGATTGGTGTGCGGCTCTAACAAGATTTTTAAATCATTATGTTTTTCTTTTGCTTTCAAGTGTTGAACATACGTCTCCTTGCGTTGAAGTTTTGCCGTCACAAGTTTTTCTGTTCTATTAGTGGCTTTGGTTATTTCCACCGATTTAGCCTCTTCGATTTCGGAGATCGACTCCGCCACCGATTCCTTTCCTTTACTTTACTTGACGAATCACCACTTTTCTTGCGGCGCGGCCTTGTAAATGTATCTTCTTGAATGGGTTCGTCAACGAGTTGATCGGGTTCGTCAACAGGGTCGAGTTATCCGACGCGGAAGTCGTGTAGTTCCCCGAGTCGGAGGGCTTTGATCTTTTGGGACCTCCTCTTTTTTTTGGAGCCGTCGGCCCACCCATGTCGACCAAATCAACCAGTACCCACTTCGGGTGACTCGCAACCTCTCATGCCGCCACGTGTGGAAAACTCCTCTTTTTGTATACTCGGCAATACTCGTCGATGGCGGTTTGCATGATAGTCGCCTTGCTCGCTCCACTTTGTGGATTTCGTTTCTACAAAAAAAATTATTTAAAATTGTTTTTCTGTTTTTTTAAAAACAGTTTTCTGTTTTTTAAACTGTTTTCTGTTTTTTATAAAAAATGTTTTCTGTTTTTTTTAAAACTGTTTTTCTGTTTTTTTAAAGTGTTTTCTGTTTTTTATAAAAAAACTATTTTCTATTTTTTATGAAAACTGTTTTTTTTTTGTTTTTAAAATTAAAAAAAAACAGTTTTATGTTATAAAAATTAAAAAAAAACCAGTTTTATGTTATAAAAATTAAAAAAAAAAAAACAGTTTTAAATTTATAAAAAAATGTACCATTTGAATGAAACAACCATTGAATTTACTAATTTTCAGGTTCAAATAGCCCCAATTAGACGTCATTTGATCCATGTTTCGGTCCGTTGAACCGGGAAGTTGACTAAAATAAGCCATGACTCGTCTCCAAAACATGTTTTTTCTTTGCTCGTTGGAATATTTCTTGTTTTCGGAGGTGTGCAAGTACGCCTTGACCAAGGCGACCTCCTCCTCGCTCCTCCATTGTCTCCGAACGGATGACGGGACAACTTCTTGAACGTCTTTGAAGCAACACTGTATAAATGACCGGAATCAAATAATCCAGGGGGTCAGGTTCTGCATAAAAAGGGACGGTTCTCTCTCGTTCGGTTCAAAGGGACAGATCTTCTCTTCTTCTTGATAGCTGCAAAACAGACATCGTCAGACTCGCCACAGGGAGAATGAGGGTTCTCTCCGTGACCACCCTCCGGCGTGAGAATAAGTATCGGTATATGAAGAAGAAGAAGTATAAGTGAAGTGAATGTAACTTAAAGTTTGTACCTGAATTACTCTTCTATTTATAGCCGGGAGTTTGGGCGGGAAAACCTGTTATTGAAATGTTGACGGAATGTGCTAACTTCGTGAGCGGTTATTTTCCCTCCGTTAATTCTCTTAATCCGACGTGAGAGCACACGGATCGCTATTTTGATCAACGGCTGGGGTATTGCCACGTGGAAAGTGGGCAAGTAGGGATTTCTTTCTAATTCCATGCCATCATCGTGACTTCAAGGGAGCCTGGGATGATGACACGTGGCCCAGACGGTTATAACCATCTGGTGGTGCACGATTGAGTCTTCTAGAAGATTACAGTCGTAATCCGGTGTGACTCCTTATCGTGTGGTATCAGTGTGATAAATAATATCCAAGTCTGGGTATTATTTAAGCGGGAGTGCTTATTGGGATTTTTATCCTTTGGTCATGGAGAGAGGCGCAAGGATTTATTGATTTCCTTTTGGCGCGCAGATGTTTGCTTATTGTTTTTCTTCTTAGTTCCCTTTTGTAAGACCAGTATGCTGCCGCGCAAGGTTTTCAAAAAAGCTTAGAAGATGAGGTTGTGGTATGGTCCCAAGTACTCGAAGCTAGGTTTTTGGGACCTTACCCCTTCAGTCTTCTTCTTCTTCTTCTTGAACATCATCCTCATATTCATTATCATCGAGATTTTGTTGTGGTTCACGGTACGCACGTGCAAAATGATGGATGAGGGTGTCATCTTCTAGTGGGTCGACTTGGTGGGATTGGGTTTGAAAATGTGGAAATGGTTGGGATTGAAATTGGTGAGGTTGAAACGGTGGAACAAACGGTTGGTTTTGATACGGTTGTGATTGAAAGGGTGGAAATTGTTGGGTTTGAAATGGTGGAAATTGTTGGGTTTGAAAATGTGGGATTTGGTCGGGTTCGTCTTGCAACCTAAAGCGCGCCGGCTCGCCCATATTCGCTCGAACCTTGGGTCGTACGGGATTTTTCTTCAAACCCGAACCTATTTTGCTCGAACCCGTACTTCTCTTGCTTGAACCTTCCATCTTTGTATTGATTTTTTTTAATTTGGAAGAATGTTTGGATTTGAAGGAAGAATGTTTTGATTGAGTTAGAGAATTATTTGAATTTTAAAATATTGTTTGTATTATTGTATATATAAAAAAAAATCCTCAAACGGTCAAATGATCTCCAACGGCCTCAAGCCCAACGTTCGTTTTTTTTTTTCAAAAGTTAACGCCTGATAAATATCACGCGTTTTGAATTTGACGCGTGATATATGTTGGTGGCGGCAGTGTTATGATAAACATCACGCGTGATTAGGGCTGTAAACGAACCGAACGAACACGAACAAGGCCTTGTTCATGTTCGTTCGTTAAGGAAATAAATGTGTTCACGAACGGTTCATGAACAGTTACCGAACGAGATTTTATGTCCGTGTTTGTTCATTAAGGAAATGACGGTGTTCGCGAACGGCTCACGAACAGAAATAAATTTGACGAACGCAACGAAGGATAAAGATAGATGGCCCAGAGAGTAGCATTCGAACTTGAATCCCTTATTGTTGAACAGAGGTCGATCGTATTCGACGATGTAAATAATGAGAAATGAAAGGTAAATGATGCATAAACAAGGTGAAAGTGAGTTTCCTAGTTTAATTTTAGAGTAATAAAATAAAGAGTAAACTGCCATTTTGGTCCCTGTGGTTTGGCAAGTTTTGCCATTTTAGTCCAAATCTCAAACTTTTTACATCTGGGTCCCTGTGGTTTGCATTTTGTTGCCATTTTAGTCCAAATTTCAAAAACCCCCTATTTTGACTGTTGAAAGCTGCTTATTTTGTCATTTAGTGCAGGGATATTTTGGTCATTTATGTTTTATTATAAACTGATCATCATCATCCCCAAAAATAATCAGCTTTCTCTCTCTCTCTCTCTCTTCTCTCTCTCTCTATAGCACCACCACCACCACCACCTCCTCCCTCTCTCTCTTCTCTCTCTCTATAGCACCACCACCACCGCCATAACCTCCTTCCACAACCACTTGTTTCCACCATCACCACCCATTCACCCACCGCCGCATCATCCACCTCCAAACCCTAACCATCAACATGTTTAAGAATCGCCAGCCACCACGTTTCTTCTCTCTCTAGAACAAACAAACAACTGATAGATTCACTACATAAGTGCTTCAAAATCACAGAAACTAAAAGGATTCAACAACTAATGTAAATTGAATCCGATTCAATTTCTGAACAAAATCAACAAACGAGTCATAATTTCCCAAATTGAAACCCTAAAAAAAAGATGAGGATCCACTGCCTCTCTGAACAAACACAGTCACATCACCACCGCCGTCCAGATTCGTCTCCCAGCTGAAACGATCTGTGCATTCCCCTAACAATTCTCATGAGATTGAAACCAATTAAAGACCAATTGAAGACAAACCTGGAAAGAATGAATGTGCTGAGGGTGTTTATCAGAGACACCCAAACCACCGCCGATCACTCATCCACCGGCCAAAACAATCACCAGGGATCTCTCTTCTCTCTCTCTCTCTCTCTCTCTCTCTCTCTCTCTACCCCCTCTCTCTAACAAACCCCCAAAATGTCAATATACACCGGCCCCAACCACCGCCGATCACTCATCCACCAGCCCCAATCCCCCATCTCTCTCTCTCATATGCAGATGACCAACATCGTTTCCGACAACAAATCTGGACGGCGGTGGTGATGTGGCGGCGGTGGTGGTGCTATAGGCGGTGGTGGCCCCTGACTGTTTAGAGAGAGAGACAGTTTGTAGAGAGAGAGACACAATCGCCACCGAAAAACGTGAGGGGTTGGATTCTGTTTCGTTGGTCATTTTTTGTGATTTTTGGGGTGTGGTAAACAAAACGAGGTTACAATCCAGATCTGTTTCGTTGTCTACCAACACAAGAATGTTGCCTCTTCGATCTTTCATCAAATCTGAGTTTTGCAACCACCGAAAAAACGTGAGGGGTTGGATTCTAATGGTGGAGGGACTATGGAGGTCAAAGGTGATGGTGATGGAGATGATGTCGGTGGTCGATGGTGTTGGTGGGTACTGGTGTCCTGATGATGATGATTGTAGAAGAAGATGATGGTTGTAGAGAGAGAAAGTACAAGGGAGAGAGTCAGTTGAGAGAGAGATAAATAAAGAGGGGTTTTATAGAAAATGTTAAATGAAAAGCAAAATGCCCCTGAACTAAAAGACAAAATAGGAGGTTGCAACAGTAAAAAATAGGGTTTTTGAATTTTGGACTAAAATGGCAACAAAATGCAAACCACAGGGACCCAGATGTAAAAAGTTTAAGATTTGGACTAAAATGGCAAAACTGGCCAAACCACAGGGACCAAAATGGCAGTTTACTCTAAAATAAATAAAAGTTTAATAATATAAAAAGTACAAATAAAATATAAGTACAAAGATCTTCAATTGAAACCCAAACATACGAACATAAATGAACGCAAATCATCAAATGTTCACGAACACGTTCACGAACACCTTACCGAACGTTCACGAACACAATCGAACGAACGAGACCTCTGTTCATGTTCGTTCATTTAACTAATCGAACGAAATTTCTTGTTCATGTTTGTTCGTTTGTTAAATGAACGAACATAAACGAACTTCCCGCCGAACGGTTCACGAACTGTTCGCTGAACGTTTGGTCGTTTACAGCCCTACGCATGATGTTTGGGTGACAACGTACCACCCCAGGTCAGCTTACACTATTCATACTTTTTGGTCAAAATGTGTAAAAAGTTTGTCCTTTTCGCTATTGGACTTTAAAGAACATTAATGTAAATTATAAAAAGTTTGTCCTTTTCGCTATTGGACTTTAAAGAATATTAATGTAAATTAGAAGTAGATTAGGTTGTGGTTTAAAGAAACTATTTTGTCCTTACTGTTAGGGTACAAAATGTGTAATGTTCATCGTTATTTTAGTTTATTTACTTTACTTTATTTATGAACTTATTTAAAATTTTATAAGTTAATCTATTTTATAAAATATAATTTATAAAAAAAATATTAATCTCAAAGTTCCAGATCAACTATGGCATTGCCAGGCAACTGGTTCAACTTTTGACCACCATAATCGTTGTTCATAGATGGTTAACCGAAGTGACCGTCGGTGTTAGTGGGTCCTGGTTAGACCGGTCCGAGTTTAAAAACACTACGAAATACATGGCAAACAATAAAAATATATAATGATTCGTGTATTGTTGAAGTTAATTTACTCATCCAATATATAGTTTTAGAGTAAACTGCAATTTTACCCCCTGGGTTTAGGTCAATTGGCACCCTTACCCACCCTAACGAAATAATTGCAATTTTACCCCCCAATGTTCACTGTTATGTCGCAAGTTTACCCCCTGGAATCAAATTTGTGGACCGATTTGTTGACTTGGGGGTGAAATGACTATTTTACCCTCCAATGTTCGCTGTTATGTCGCAAGTTTACCCTCTGGCATCAAATTTGTGGACTGATCTGTTGACTTGGCGGTAAATTACTAAAATGTCCTTTCTTATTACCCCCTATACTTTGTGTTACAAAGCAATATTACCCCCTGCAACTTCCAAAACCTTTCCCGCCACCACCATATTCGATTCCACCACCCATATTCGATTATTATAAACCCCTGCTCTTAATAATCAACCCATTGATAACTTTTGATGCATCATCATGCCACATAATAGAAGCTATGTTTTAACACTTGCAGAACCAATCGAAAACACTTCAACGCCAATAGACTGAATAACTAAGAAAGACATAAACTGGTTGCATGACACAATAGACTGAATATGAAAGAGTGTTTCAGTGCCGAGTCCATTAGCAAGCTGGTAATCTCCATGGATTAAATTTGATACAATTATCATTTCAAAAATATGTATATTATATCAGACTTTTCCAAACTAAAGAAACGTATGAAGATGACAATCAACCTGCAGATAGCTTCCAAACTAGAAACCCTCCATAACTGACTCAGTTGGAGCATAACTTGACTCAGTTTCATAAAACTTGGTTGGGCATTTTTCCAGTGATGCATCATAAAACCATAAATTGGCACATTTCCTTATTCATACTCATGTATACCATAAAACCACAAATTGGCACATTTCCTTTGCAAAAACCATCATACAACTTTGTGTTGTTTTTTTTTATTGCCATGATCAGCAGCAAAGGTTCCTCTATTGGCACATTTCCTTTGCAAAAACCAAACACACAATTCCAGTAATTGAAACAAACTCACTAATCATAGATGCAAATATGTTCAAGAACAGACACATTAACAGTCAATCTTGATATAACCATTTAACTTTTCAAACTTTTCATATTGATTTAAAAGCTGGCTACTCTGTATTGCCATATGTTCAAGAACAGACACATTAACAGCAACATTCAATCTTGTGTGTTTGGCTACTCTGTATCATTCAATCTTGATATAACCATTTAACAGCAGCAACTTTTGTTGAAATAAAACATGTAAAACATAACTGACATCTAACCTGTAATGCAAGTGTGGACTGCACATCAAACATAACTGCACATTTAGCCTGTAATGCAATTGTGGACTGCACATAACCAAGCATATCTGTTCTATGATCAAACATAACTTGTACAATCAATTATACCTGATCAAGCATACCAAAAGATCCTAATATATAATTAGAGTTCAACTACACTACATATTAGACCAAAAGATCCTAATATATTAGAGTTTAACTACACTACACAACCATTTCCTGCTAAGGGGGAAACTAGAAATGCAGGAAAGGGCGACCTCGCATCTTGACAACCAAGGAGACTACAATCCATCGTAGTGAAACATGAATCCTCATGTCCACTGCAAACACAGAAACATCCATTACTAGTTCTGACCTGACATTACTAGTTCTGACCTGATTTTACCCCACAATCAAAATACTTGTCTGATATTACCTGAAAACTGCGAGAACAGGGAGGATCGCTGGACCACAGCTGGATCGACGGTGGCCGGTGGTGTGGTCGCCGACCCTGGCTCTGCCGGTGGAGGTGGATGCATCATTGCATTCTGTGGTTCGCTCATTCTCTGCTGGCCCAAATGTAGCCGGTGGTGTGGTGAAGAAGAAGGAGTGGCCGCCGGTCGCCGGTGGGTGATGAAAAAGACGGTGGTGCTCGGTCGCCGGTGGGGGGGGGGGGTGAAGAAGAAGGAGTGGAGGTGGAATCTTAGGGGGTAAGGTTGAGATAGAATGTTATATTAAGGGGTAATTATAATATATAAGGTACTATTAAGGTGAAATTACATATTTACCCTTTGACTCTCCCATTGTTTTGTTGACCGGTCCACAAATTTGATGCCAGGGGTTAAACTTGCGACATAACAGCGAACATTGGGGGGTAAAATTACAATTATTTCGTTAAGGGGGGTAAGGGTGCCAATTGGCCTAAACCCTAGGGGGTAAAATTGAAGTTTACTCATAATTTTATCTAATATTTAAAAAGTTTATAAAAGAAATAGGTTATCCCGGTGGAGATTTTCAGCCTTGTTTGTGGCCCTTAACCTGAGGAACCACATAGTGTCAGCTGGGGATTCCTAATTGTAGCTTGGGATATTTGTGCTACACTTAGCTCTCTCTGTTGTACTTAAGCTCTATTGAGGTATCGTGCAATTACCCTTTTTTAACCACGGGGTGTCAGTCCAGTGGCCACCGGCACCCATCTAAAACCGGTTCGGGAGTCCAAAGTGGCGCGGGTTCGAATCCTGCTTGCGGGCTCTTCACTCCCCTTGAACTCAGCTGGGTATTCACCGCCAGACAGCGTTGCTGGGTCGCTAGCTTGGGAAGGGAGATCCCTGCCGCGATCAGGGGTAACGTGCAATTACCCTTTTATAAACTCTATTTGTTTGTTCAATAATGTTAGTGTGTAGTCAGCTTCTTTCTTTTTAGCTAACATACATATGATTGTATTTTTTAAAATCCTTAATCGGAACAATCAAAGGGTAAACAAGAACCATATGTAAGACAGTTTAAAAACTTGCAATTTATAGTTATAAAACCATCATAACATTTACTTGAAACAACACATCTCTTTGTAAAGGAGTAGGTCAAATGCCGGTTAAAACGGTTGACAGTTGTTGATGCAACAAATACTAGACCGATGGTAGTAGCTGGGCTGGTTAGGAAAAAGGGTTGGAGGGTTCCGATTTGCCTAACGCAGGTCCTGGGGTCCCCCCCACGTTTGCAAGACGTGGAGAGAGGTTCACTAGTTAAGTTTTATAGTTTGCTCGAGATCCTCCACTGAAGTGTGTTCAGCTTCGGATGTAGGAGCAATGGAAAGGTGTGTGTTGAATGTAAAGAAGAGAGACTTGCATGGAACAAGCACTCGAGAGAAAAAACCAGAGATCCCAATGGAATCAGAGCTGATCGGAATGTCCTTTAGCACTAAATGAAGTGTCATTTTATAGGGAAGGACATCGCCCAAAGAGGAAATCATGGACTAGTGAATCATGCTTGCAGTGGGGGACTTACCCTTTTAGGGGTTGAAGTGTTTGGACCTGCGGGTAAAAGATTATACTCTGTGCACATGTTCTCTTTTACGGCTGTGAGAGGCTGAGCAAGCAATCCGTGAAGCGATGGTTTACTGTTCACATCCTTTTTGCTGCTCACCTGAGTTCGCGGGATTTGAACCTTTTAACCTTTTAAGCGCTCATGTGTCTAAGTCATTTTATTTGGTCTTGGGCTACCCCCGTCATCAGCCCCCCAAGTCAGAGGTGTTTGGGAAATGAGCTCAAAGACTTCTGACTTTCACACATTTATTTGTATTGCTTAAAGGCTTCGAGGCTTGAAGGCTTGAAGGCTTGAAGGGTTCGTTGCAGTTGAGCTTTTTGAAATTTGAATTTTGACAAGACGGTTGATGTGACCGACGGCGGTTTTTGCAGAAGGCAGGTTAATTAACTGCCGTGTAATCATAACCTCTATTTTTTTTTATTTTTTCATTTATTACTCAAGATAATCAACAATCTTCCTCTATTTTCTCTCAAGTTTCCTTCCATATCTTCCTTTATTTTGCCCAGGTTAGTTCCGATTTCTTATTTTGTGGTTATTTTCTTGTATCATGGGTGCTCGTAAAGATTTAGCGAAGTCATTTTCTCGATTAACTCAAGAGGAAGTAGAAAATTTCTGTATGGAATGGGGGATTGGGATGAAGTTTAAACCGGTTGCACCGGCTTGTGATGTTTCAATTGATAAATGTCCCCTGGTTCCATTGCTCTATATTGTCGCCATTTTGAATTTTCAAACCTTCATCATCTGTTTTCGAACTTTTTTTGAATGTTTTGGAGTATTACCGCGTGTCCTTCAGCCAGATCCATCCTCAGGGTCTGGCTAGGATTTTACATTTTGAAGTTCTGTGTCGGGCTTCCGGGTATGATCCAACCCTTTTATCGTTCCGTCATTTTTTCCCGTTGGCCAATGGTGACTGGTTTACATTCGAGACATCTCAGGTTGACACTTGCTTAATTTCATCTATGGTTTCTAGCCTTGGTGTCTGGAAAGACAGGTTTTTCTGGGTTTCCGATGAAATTGTTCCGTTCAAACTTGCTTGGAGGCATCCGAATGCCGTTTTGAATGAACCTGAACCCTCTGCCTCTGAGATAAATACTTGTTTTCTTGATACTGTTAGGGAGTGTCATTCAAGGCTTCGTCCCTTTCCTGAGCACTTATTGGTGTTATTGGGTCTCAGTAAGTTATGGGAAAAACGTGATCGAGATCCGGTGCTTATGAGAGATGGGCAGGGTATGCATTTGCCTTGTTGTGTTATTATGTTCTTATTTTTTGTCTGCTTATATATGTTGTTTTTGTTTATTTTATAGTGATGTTTGCACTTGATTTTATCAAAAGTGACGATACTTCTGATGTTGTATTTGGGGATGTTGCTGCTACTCCGGGTGAAGATGCAGTGGTTATGGGGTCGGAGCATAGGTTCGAGGGTTCTAGTTATGTGAGTGTTCCCAACGTTAAGGGTTTCACGAAAGCCCCGGGTTCCAGGGTTTCTGTTCGGCGTTCAAACCGTCGTTTGAAAGGTCTGTTAGTGATGACATTGAAGTATTAGTGGAACAGGTTGTTGAGGTTGAAGTGGGGAAGGGGAAGGGTAAGGAAAAAGATCTAGTGGTTTCTGGGAGGAAGAAAAAGTTGGTCAAGAAAGGTAGCACTCCTACCATCCAGGGTTCGTCGGGAAAAAGTGTTGAGAACTTAGAGGGTCCAGAGGCTGGAGAGGTTTATGTTCCCAACTGGGATGTGAAAGTTGGAGATAGCTTCAAGGATCCAGCTGTTTGTGCTGAGGTGTTGGCCCACTTTGCTCCTCCTGGTGTTCGGAGTGCCA
This sequence comes from Helianthus tuberosus, assembly GCA_030545235.1. NCBI lineage: Eukaryota > Viridiplantae > Streptophyta > Magnoliopsida > Asterales > Asteraceae > Helianthus > Helianthus tuberosus. The sequence goes on from JARYGA010037930.1 coordinate 38,867, forward strand.
TCTCTGAAATGGAAGCTGATCACCTTATTTCAAGATTGATGCTAAGCTCCTGCAACCTTTTAGCCCTGTTGGCTGAAGGTGTTACCCGTTTCACGAAGGGTATGCAGGAGTACGAAGAAGCTTCCAATAAGAAGGACAAGATAAAGGCCTCTATGGCTGCAATAAAGAAGGAGGTTGAAGGGTTTTCCAAGAAAGAGGAAGCTTGGGCGAAGAAGGTTGGGGAGTTGACGAGGAGACATGAAATTGAGATGAACGATCTCAAAAAGAGTTTTGAAGCTGATCGATTGAAGCTGAAGGCTGACAGGGAGGCCTTGAATGTTCAGCAAAAGGCCTTTGGGGAAGAGAATGAGGGTTTTATAGCTTTGGTTGCTCAAGCTACTGGTGATAACCAGTGGTTAATTGAGCAAGGTTTTCATCAAGTTGTTACCTAACTTCTTCACTCCAAGGAATTCAATTCAGCTCTTGGGGAAGTTTACACCAAACTGCTCAACTTGGGTAAACATCAAGGCCTTATTGCTAGTTACAAGCTTCATGAATCTGGTCAGCTTTTGGAAAAGTCTCCCTTATATCGCCCCAAAGCTTCTGAGGTTTTTAAAGGTTCTGTTCAACAGATGGAGAGGCTGACTTACCCATATGTAAGTCAGGTTGCAGCTTGTTTTGGCAAACCTCTTTCTGTTTTGCTGGGGCTAAAGCTGGATGGGCTTAATGAAAAGGTTTGTGCTGACGTGCTTGATTCCATTTCGAGGAAGTGTTCTCATTCGGGGGATAGTGAAGAGGCCTTTTCGGGAGAACTTGATGCTTCCAAGGATGCAAGCCTTGAAGGTTTGGCAGTTGGTGATGATGGTGGTTCAAAGGCCAAGAAGTCTAAGAAAACCAAGAAGGCTAAAGGCAATGGTTCTAGGGCTTCTAAGCCTTCTTCTGATGCTCGAACAATATTCGTAGCTTTCTTAGCACCCTTTAAACAATTTAATGGTTTGTATGTTACTTTAAACAATTTTAGGTTTTGCAGAAACCCTTAAAGTTTCTGTTTTGTGGTTGTGGTTGGTCTTGGTGTCCGTTTGAACAATATCCATGTTTACAAACCGTTAAGGTTTGTTTTAACTTATTTGGGAGCCCTTAAGGCTTCCTATGCTATTAACTTTGACTATTTACCTTGTGTTATTACTTTGTTGAATGTTTGTAGCTTGAAGCCTTCAAGGCTTCCGGTTGCTACTTTATTTTTGTGACTTGAAGCTTTGGTTTGTATTTCTGAGTTTGGGTTGTATGCATCCTTTTACTATGTTGTTGTGTTGCTCCTTTTATCTTTATGGTATTGTCTTTGTTGGGATTGTGTTGTCTTTATGTTTTTTATACCTTAAAGGGTTCAGTGCTGCAGTCACTTAGCCTTGGTATTTTTAACAAGAAGACATAGCACCTATCCTATTTAGTACTTTCCATAGTTTGATTTTAGTTCATAAGCCTGTTTTTGATAAGTTTTCTAAGGCTTAGGGAACATTTGGTGTAGGCTGTTCGGACCCATCTATGAGACAACTTTGTTTTTTATTATTTCATAAGTCTCATGGATTTGTATTGATTTAGGAACTCACCCCTTATATAGGTTCATTCAACCCTTGAACCTATTGAGCGATATGGCCTGGGAGCTCATCCCCTTACATGGCCCTTGCCATGGAGTTTTTTGCTATGTACTCGACCTAATTTTAGGATAGAAAGACAAATTTGATAAAACATCATCATTCATTCAAGAGATATTGTTTTACAAAAAGTGATCATATGATAACTCTTGAAATACAACTTGTGAAATACAAACCAATTCTTCTTGATCTGACATAGAACCTTTTAAGGGTCTTTCCGTTCCAATGTCTGGGAAGCTTTTTACCTTCTGCGTCGGCTAGTTTATAGGATCCGCCCTTATGTGCCTCAAGGATTGTGTATGGCCCTTCCCATTCTGGGCCAAGTTTTCCTTGGTTCTCTTTCTTACTAGCCTCAATGTTTCTAAGCACCAGGTCTCCTGGCTTGAAGCGTTCATGCTTGATTCTTTTGTTGTAATAAGCTTCCATCATTTGTTTGTACTTGGCTTCTTGAATTGCAGCTTGGTCTCGTGTTTCCTTGAGGAGTTGTAAGTTCAACATGGTCTCTTTGTTGTTTGTTTCGAGATCCATGTTGACTGTTCTTTGAGTTACAACTCCTACTTCAGCTGGAATCACGGCTTTAGATCCAAACACCAAGCTGTAAGGTGTTCTTTTGTGGCTTGTTTTTTCAGTTGTTCTTATATCCCATAGAACAATTGGCAACTCTTCGAGCCAATTGCTGTCATGTTTTCCCAATCGGGTTTTGATTCCTTCAACTATGCTTCGATTCATCCTTTCAACTTGGCCGTTTGATTGTAGATATGCAACTGAGCTGAAAACCTGGGCTATTCTGAATTCTTTGCACCAAATGCTAAAAGGCTTCTCAGCGAATTGCTTTCCATTATCGGTGACCAGCACTCCCGGCAGCCCATAGCGACAAATAATGTTTTCCCAAACGAAGTCAATGACCTGTTTGCCCGTGATTTTTGCAAGTGGTTTAACCTCGAGCCACTTGGTGAAGTAATCTATGGCCACCAATAAGAACTTCACCCCACCTTTTGCCGGTGATAATGGGTCGACAATGTCCATTCCCCATTTATAAAATGGCCATGCCGAGGATATCGGGACAAGGTCATGCTTGGGGTTCTGTGGGACCGGTGCATGGATTTGACAAGAATAACATTTTCTCAGTTGTTCAGCGGTGTCTCGGTGCATGGAGGGCCAAAAATACCCAAGATTCATTAACTTAGCAACCACCGTTCTTGCTCCAAAATGAGCCCTGCAAATCCCTTCATGAACCTCTTTGACCAAGTACTGGCTTTGCTCGAGACCGACACATCTCAATAAGGGTGCAAGGTAACCCTTTTTGTAGAGGATTTCACCTTGCAACACGTAATGCCTAGATTTGATTTTAACCCTTTCAGCCTCTGTTTGATCAGTAGGTAACTCACCGTTTTTAAGGAATTTTTTAATGGGAGTCAACCATTTGGGGCCTTCATCGGTGATTACGTCTTGAACTTCCAATTCTTCAATTGATGGAGTTTTCAACACCTCTACTAATACCTTTTTGGTAAGGTGGGTGATGTGCGTAAAGTGTGATAGGTATTTAAGTATATTTTAAGCCCTTTTTACACGTTAGTCAAGTTTTAAATTTATAAAACACGATATTTTACTAACAACAAACACACATATGGGCAAGTGCACCCATCGTGAGCGTAGTATAGTGTTGGCAAGATACCGAGGTCGTCCAAGGACACAAGAGCTTTTAATACCCGTTTATCATCAACGTCTAATCAAATCAAAAGTTTAGAAAAAGGTTTTAAACTAGAAAAATAAAAACTAACTAAAATGCTGAAAAATAAAATAAAAGTAAAAACAGGTAGACAAGATGAATCACTTGGCTCCAACTCGTGTTTAGTGTAACCTTTGATTATTTCCGCAATTTTGCACTTTTTAAGAGATTATCTTAGTTATTGTAGTAGGCCACTCTTTTGAAGGTGACGTTACCCTCAACCTAGTAGTTTGAGTCAGCAAGGATACAATCTTAAAGGGTCGGATTATTGAAAGATAATTAATTAAGTTATTAATGCATATTATGGTAGGCCCCTCTTTTGAAGGTGACGTTACCCTCGGCTAAGTAGTCTCAGTCAGCAGGGATACAGTCCTAAGTAGCCGGGTTAAAGTATTAATAGCAGCTTACATATGAGGGGATCAAAGAGTTTGGACCCCCGCCATCCAATACCGGTGGATATTGAAGGAGGTCCTACTAAATTTGACCCAGGTCCTTACAAGATCTATACACTGAACAAGGCAAGACTTTTACCAAACCGTTCCCTTAACCCCCGACCAGGTAGCCAACATATCTCCATATAGACCGTGGAGATATGAATGGTGAAAATCTTTTATTTTATATAGACAGTAAAATAATGCCAAGACACCACAGACAAACGATAAGGAAGAATCACCTTCAACATAAGAAACTAGTTATTAAAGTCATTAATACATAACCAAATAAAAAGTGCGAAAAGATTAAAAATAAAAAGTATTACACTAGACACTTGTCTTCACCAAGTGATGTAAGAGACTTAGGCAAACATGGTCTTTGATTGTCAAGAACTCTTACGATCAATCTAGGATCCCGAGACAACTCACACACTCTATGATGGACAATGGATGATGGTGGTGGATGATGGTGGTGGATGATGGTGGTGGGTGGTGGGTGAAGTGTGAGAGAGGTGGTGTGCCAAGGGATGGTTTGGAAATGAGACAAGCACCCCTATTTATAGGCTGAACAGAGACTCGGGCACGGCCCCGTGTCCATTGGGCACGACCCCGTGTCCACCTTCCTTCTCTTTCTTCATTAATTGCAGTTTGTCTACATTAGTTGACCAAGCCCCCGTGTCCGCTGGGCACGCCCCCGTGTGCAGAAGCGTATCTGTACTATCAAGATTTCCCTAGATTCTGCGAATCTTAGAGTTGACCACGGCCCCGTGTCCGCTGGGCACGCCCCCGTGGTGGGTGATAGAAGCTTCTACAGCTTTGTCCTTTCTGCTGACACTTGGGCACGCCCCCGTGCTCACTGAGCACGGGGCGTGTTCGGCCTTCTGTTCTCTTGTTTTTGCTTGGGAAGATGCTGTCGGGGGGTCGGGCATGCCACGTTTGTTCATTTTCTTGTATTTATGTTAGATTTAGCTGCCTTTTTGCTTCTTTTGTTCATTTGAGCTCGTTTATTCCTGAAAATACAAAAGGAAGACAAAAACACACTTTTTTCCAACATTAGTACTAAAAAAGGGTTAGTTTTATGCCACAATTGATGTAATTTATATGTTGCATTTTGTGCACATCAAATACCCCCACACTTGAATCTTTGCTTGTCCTCAAGCAAAACTCTTTATAATGTGGCTTTACACTCCCAAATGGAATGGGTAGAAGAGAAGGTTTTTGGGCTTGTCATAGAGTGTCGGGATTTCCAAGATTCTTTATTAAGTTTTATTTATATTTATTTACAATCCTATTCGTCATGATTTATTTAAAACATTACATAAGATAAATTACTTATTAGGGCATAACATGCCTTTTTAAAATTCTACTTATATACAAGTTCACATACCTCACGGGGGATCACTCAACACTCGGCTGAAGATGTATTTTAGTGAATCACTCGAGAGCGGCATGGAACTTACTCCTACCATAAGCTTGCCAAGTAATCAATCCTCCTCCGTTTTAACTATACACCTTTGTAAATATCAAGAGGACTTTTGGGGGGAAGGGTTAGGCTTGGGTTAAAGGTAGGTGGTTGGGTTAGTGGTTAGTAGAAAAGGCGAAAAGCGTAAAAAGCGTCGATTTTCATAAGACTTTTTATTTTTGAAATTTTTATTTTGATGAAGCGATTATTCAAACAAAGTTATTTTAAACTTGTTTGTTTATTTCTCTTTTGCTTCTTCTTCATCATCAATTTTTTTTTGAATGTCATAAGGAAAACCGAGCTTGTTACTAAAACAAAGGGTTAAAAATAAAAAGGGTTTTGGTGGGTAAAAGGGTATTTGTTTTTGGGTTAAGAAATGAAAAGATTTAGGAACAAATGGGTTATCTAGGGGGATTTTGGGTAGGTGGTAAAAAAAAAAGAGAAAAATAATGGTGTAGAAATAAAAAGGGTTAGTCCTAATGCCTCTATTATTTACTTACTCGGGTTTAAGTTGGTAAGGACCGGGAATGTATTGTCGTGGCAAGTTCTAGAGTCGTAAGAACCAAGCGGCTATTCACACAAGAAACGAAAAATGAGCAATTAGTTTAAAGATATGTATTTGTATGCTCAATAAAGGCTTAAAACTCACTTTTTTGTGGGAATGGGTTTTTATGTGATCAATTATATATAATCGAATTTTAACTAAACTTGTCATGCCGTTTCATAATTTTCTTATGTTGGTTCTTTTTATCACGACGCTATCGGTTGTAAATTTGTAAAAATATAACTTTTTTAGAACTTGAAATTCCCAAGTTAAATTTAGACAAGTAAAAAAAATGAAAAATTTTTGAAAAAAATTTGGGGTGATTAGCGGTTCCAATAGAGTTTTGTGTAAGACTTGTGATTAGGACTTGCAAGATTCAAGGTTTTAGCATCCCCCCCCCCACACACTTAAATTACACATTGTCCTCAATGTGTCCCAAAAATAAGTTTTTAGGTTGATTGAATGTGTAAAAATGTGTGAAAATGCAAAAAATTGTGTTACTAGGCGACTGGACATGGCCCCGTGTTCAGATTGCCAGTAACAAAATAAGTTAGAAAGAAACAGAAGCCTGGGCACGGGGGCGTGTTCAGTGAGCACGCCCTGTGTCCAGCTACCTGAACTGGGCATTTTCTGCAGATGGTTGGGCACGGGGGCGTGTTGGGCGAGCACGGCCCCGTGCTGAACTTGCTGTAATGAAGAAAAATTTGTCGGGTGGCCCTGTTTTTGTGCATGGGGTGCTGGTTCACGTTTCCCTTGGTATCCTTCACCATCCCGAGTGTGTTTCACTCATTACAACATCATCCAAACACCAATTTAACTAAAAACCGTCATTCCATTAGAACATAGAGAGAATTACATAATAATCATAAAAGTTAAAATTCTAGATAAATAGGTCAAAGAAGCACAAGAAATCTAAAGAAGTTCTAGCCTAAAATTTATTCTTCTAGCAAATTTTCCAAAGAGATAATTCTCTTGGTTGGATGCGGCTTGAAGAACTTCTTTCTCTGGGCATGGGTCCTGATGTGCGTGAAGTGTGTTATGGTTTTAATGTTTATTTTAAGCCCTTTTACACTTTCTTTAGCCAAGTTTTAAATTTATAAAACACGATATTTACTAACACTAAACACACATATGGGCAAGTGCACCCATCGTGAGCGTAGTATAGTGTTGGTAAGATACCGAGGTCGTCCAAGGACACAAGAGCTTTTAGTACCGGTTTATCCTCAACGTCTAATCAAATCAAAAAGTTTAGAAAAATAGTTTTAAACTAAGAAAAATAAAAACTAACTAAAATGCTGAAAAATAAAAATAAAAGAAAAAAACAGATAGACAAGATGAATCACTTCGTTCCGACTCGTGTATAGTGTAACCTTTGATTATTTCCGCACTTTTGCACTTATTTAAGAGATTATCTTAGTTATTGTAGTAGGCCCCTCTTTTGGAGGTGACCTTACCCTCGACTAAGTAGTCTGAGTCAGCAGGGATACAGTCCTAAATAGCCGGGTTATAGTATTAATAGTAGTTAACTTATGAGGGGATCAAAGAGTTTGGACCCCCGCCATCCAATACCGTTAAGTATTGAAGGAGGTCCTACTAAATTTGACCCAGGTCCATTGCAGGACCTCTAAACGCTGAACAATGGCAAGACTCTTACCAAACCGTTCCCTTAACCCCCGACCAGGTAGCCAACATACCTCCATATAGACCGTGGAGATATGAATGGTGAAAATCTTTTATTTTATATAGACAATAAAATAATGTCAAGACACCACGGACAAACGATAAGGAAGAATCACCTTCAACATAAGAAACTAGTTATTAAAGTCATTAATACAAAACCAAGTAAAAAGTGCGAAAAGATTAGAAATAAAAAGTATTACACTAGACACTTGTCTTCACTAAGTGATGTAAGAGACTTAGGCAAACATGGCCTTGATTGTCAAGAACTCTTACGATCAATCTTGGATCCCGAGATGACTCACACACTCTATGATGGACAATGGATGATGGTGGTGGATGATAGTGTTATGGTGGTTGTGGGTGGTGGGTGAAGTGTGAGAGAGGTGGTGTGCCAAGGGATGGTTTGAGCTTGAGCCAAGCACTCCTATTTATAGGCTGAACAGAAGCTCGGGCACGGCCCCGAGTCCAGTGGGCACGGCCCCGTGTCAAGTGGGCACGGCCCCGTGTCCACATCCTTCTCTTTCTTCATTTATTGCAGCTTGTCTTATTAGTTGACCACGCCCCCGTGTCCGCTGAGCACGACCCCGTGTGCAGAAGAATCTTTGTACTATGAAGATTTGCCTGGATTGTGCGAATCTTATAGTTGACCACGGCCCCGTGTCCGCTGAGCACGGCCCGTGGTGGGCAATAGAAGCTTCTACCACTTTGTCTTTTATGCTGACACTTGGGCACACCCCCGTGCTGGCTGAGCACGGGGCGTGTTCAGTCTTCTGTCTTCTTGTTTTGCTTGGGAAGATGCTGTCGTGGGGTCGGGCATGTCACGTTTGTTCCTTTTCTTGTATTTATGGTAGATTTTGCTGTCTTTTTGCTTCTTTTGTTAATTTGAGCTCATTTAATCCTGAAAATACAAAAGGATGACAAAAGCACACTTTTTCCAACATTAGTACTAAAAAAGGGTTAGTTTTATGCCACAATTGATGTAATTTATATGTTGCATTTTGCACACATCAGGTCCCTCACACGTCGGCGAGCCACTCCTCTATCTCTCTTGGGAGAAGAAAGGCGAGCTCATTGGCATCGGTTTGAGGGGGTGCAACCTCCACCGGGACTTCTTGTAGATCTTCAAGAGGAGGCTCCGCTGGAAGGTCATCCCACCCAGTAGGATTGTTGATTCCAAGTGCTAGGTTCCAATCCTCTTGAGGGAGGATTGGTTCCATGGGAGGTGTTAGAAGAATGTTTAACCTCTGGTGCAAGAGATTAATTTCTTGAAAACTATTTTCCAGCCCTACCGTAAGATAATTTATACGGTCTATAAGGACCTCCTCTACCGAAGTCATCTCGTCAAGAGCTTCAGTAATGCCATTACGTAGCGTACGAGAGTTGCTTCAATTGAAGACCTTCTTTCCCTTCGACTGTTTCTGGAATGCGCAGAAGAGGTTCCACTATTTTGACTAGACATTCTATGAAAACAAACCTAAATAGTTCATTTTAATGAAACAGTAACAACGGACACGGCCCCGTGCTCAATGAGCACGGCCCCATGTTCACCTTTCTGCAGATTTTTGGAACAAGGAATCTTGGAGTTTCAAATTATTTTTCCAACTTATGAAGCATTTTTGAGCAGAAATAACTTAAAACAATGTTGTACAACTTATTTTTAACAAGATTCCTTCAACAAAAACTTAACAAACATCACAATAAAGCTTGGAATCATAGTGATCTCAAGCTTCAATGGAGGTGTTGAGGCAAGAAAGATGAAGAAGAAGGCAATGGATAAAAGAGGAAAGGACAAGATGGTTTTTAGAACCTTCTTTTAGAAAATACCTAGGATGGTAGGTGAGAAGATCCTCTCAAATCTCTGTCCCTGGATGGTCCAAATGTGCAGGATTCTTGGCTGCATTTATAGAAAACGACAGCACGCTGCACACGGCCCCGTGTCGGCTGGACACGGCCCCGTATGCAGACAAGATCCTGACACATTTTGTCCGTATTCTGACAAAAAGTCAGAAAGGAATCTTTTGGCGGACACGGGGGCGTGTTGACCTGGGCACGGCCCCGTGTCTAGAAGCTGTTTATGAAGTTTCGTCTATTTCTAAGGGACTTATCCAGATCGGGCGGTTCCTTACTGGATGGAACAACCCCAAAGTGCCTAAGATACCTTAATTGCTCTAGATTAAGACGAGAACGCAAGAGGTTGTCGGTGAGGGTGATTCCTATGCTATATGTAGGTGGACAAGTCCAACCCTTTTCCGGGCTCTCGTTAAAGAAGGTGTATGCCGAATCGCTCAGGTCTATGTATGCATCGAACGAAGTCGAAGTTGATGGGGAGTCCTTCACGGCACAATCGACACAGGGACGACTATCGCTCAAGTCCTCATTAGAGTTAGAGGTAACATTGGGAACACCGAAGTTGTTTTCATTTGAATGCGATCCCAACAATTCTTCTTGGTTATCGTCTTGAAATAAATTATTGAAATCCATCCTAAGTTCTTTTAACCAATTAAGAATTAGATCTTCCATTTAAAATAGTTCATCAAGAAGCATTTCTCCTAGAAGATCCGGTTGAGAGCATTCGAGGGAGAGATAGGGATTATTTTTACTTTCGCCCCTCTTAAGGCTATAGGAAAACAATGGGTCTATATAATGGGGCTTATAATTTAGAAAATAACATTCTAATTCTTTATGGGAGCCGCCACATAGTTGACACCACGTACCATAAGAGTGCCGAAAGTAAAAAATATTAGTATCACTCATGTTTGTGTCAGATTTTACCAACCGTCGGGATCTTACGGTTCTGTTTTCAGTAACTGAATCTTGGGCACGGGGCGTCTTGAGTGGGCACGGCCCCGTGTTCAGCTTACTGTCTGACTTAAAACAGGATTGCCAGTTCCAATGATTGGGCACGGGGCGTGTTCAGCAGGCACGGCCGGTGCTGAGTTCTGCAGAAGCTGAAAAATTAAGAAAAAAAAAGAAAACAGAAAAATTAGAAAAACGATTAGGCCGTTGATTCCTAACTTTCTTAAAATCCTTGTGTCCCCGGCAACGGCGCCAAAAACTTGATGTGCGTAAAGTGTGATAGGTATTTAAGTATATTTTAAGCCCCTTTTACACGTTAGTCAAGTTTTAAATTTATAAAACACGATATTTTACTAACACCAAACACACATATGGGCAAGTGCACCCATCGTGAGCGTAGTATAGTGTTGGCAAGATACCGAGGTAGTCCAAGGACACAAGAGCTTTTAATACCGGTTTATCCTCAACGTCTAATCAAATCAAAAGTTTAGAAAAAGGTTTTAAACTAGAAAAATAAAACTAACTAAAAAGCTGAAAAATAAAATAAAAGTAAAAGCAGATAGACAAGATGAATCACTTGGCTCCAACTCGTGTTTAGTGTAACCTTTGATTATTTCTGCACTTTTGCACTTTTTAAGAGATTATCTTAGTTATTGTAGTAGGCCCCTCTTTTTAAGGTGACGTTACCCTCAACCCAGTAGTTTGAGTCAGCAAGGATACAATCCTAAAGGGTCGGATTATTGAAAGATAGTTAATTAAGTTATTAATGCATATTATGGTAGGCCCCTCTTTTGAAGGTGACGTTACCCTCGGCTAAGTAGTCTGAGTCAGCAGGGATACAGTCCTAAGTAGCCGGGTTAAAGTATTAATAGTAGCTTACATATGAGGGGAACAAAGAGTTTAGACCCCCGCCATCCAATACCGGTGGGTATTGAAGGAGGTCCTACTAAATTTGACCCAGGTCCTTGCAGGATCTATACACTGAACAAGGCAAGACTCTTACCAAACCGTTCCCTTAACCCCCGACCAGGTAGCCAACATATCTCCATATAGACCGTGGAGATATGAATGGTGAAAATCTTTTATTTTATATAGACAGTAAAATAATGCCAAGACACCACGGACAAACGATAAGGAAGAATCACCTTCAACATAAGAAACTAGTTATTAAATTCATTAATACATAACCAAATAAAAAGTGCGAAAAAATTAAAAATAAAAAGTATTACACTAGACACTTATCTTCACCAAGTGATGTAAGAGACTTAGGCAAACATGGCCTTTGATTGTCAAGAACTCTTACGATCAATCTTGGATCCCGAGATGACTCACACACTCTATGATGGACAATGGATGATGGTGGTGGATGATGGTGTTGTGATGGTGGTGGGTGAAGTGGGAGAGAGGTGGTGTGCCAAGGGATGGTTTGCAAATGAGCCAAGCACCCCTATTTATAGGCTGAACAGAGACTCAGGCACGGCCCCGTGTCCATTGGGCACGGCCCCGTGTCCACATTCCTTCTCTTTCTTAATTAATTGCAGTTTGTCTGCATTAGTTGACCACTCCCCCGTGTCCGCTGGGCACGCCCCCGTGTGCCGAAGCGTATCTGTACTATCAAGATTTCCCCAGATTCTGCGAATCTTACAGTTGACCACGGCCCCGTTTCCGCTGGGCACGCCCCCGTGGTGGGTGATAGAAGCTTCTACAACTTTGTTCTTTCTGCTGACACTTGGGCACGCCCCCGTGCTCACTAAGCACGAGGCGTGTTCAGCCTTTTGTTCTCTTGTTTTTGCTTGGGAAGATGCTGTCGGGGGGTCGGGCATGCCACGTTTGTTCCTTTTCTTATATTTATGTTAGATTTAGCTGCCTTTTTGCTTCTTTTGTTCATTTGAGCTCATTTATTCCTGAAAATACAAAAGGAAGACAAAAACACACTTTTTCCAACATTAGTACTAAAAAAGGGTTAGTTTTATGCCACAATTGATGTAATTTATATGTTGCATTTTGTGCACATCAGTGGGCAAAGGTGAGAGAGGCGAGTTTACTCAAGGCATCAGCTTTCTTGATTTGAGATCTGGGAATTTGCTTGATGGTACCTGTTTCGAATTTGTTCATTAGCTCTTTGGATTTTTCTTTGTACCTCTTCATGTTGGGCTCTTTTGCAACATAACTGTCATTTACTTGACTTGATACCAGCAACGAGTCTGTGAAGACTTGAATCTTTTGAACCTTCATTTCTTTGGCTAACCTCAAGCCGGCTATCAAGGCTTCGTATTCAGCTTCATTGTTTGTGGTCTGGAATTCAAATCGAAGAGCATATGTGAATTCTAAGCCTTCAGGGTTGATTAAAATGAGCCCGGCTCCTGACCCTTCAACGCTTAAAGCTCCATCAGTGAAGAGCTTCTAGGCTTCAGGGTTAGAAGGTTCTGCCGTGGTTGTGTTAACTTCTGTGATAACTTGATTTGGGACTTCCACAATGAAGTCGGCCAAAACTTGGGCTTTAATGGCTTTTCTTGGGACATAGGTTATTTTGTGCTCACCCAATTCTACATCCCATTTGGCCAGCCTTCCTAAATTTTCTGGTTTTTCAAGCACACTCCTTGTGGGTTGGTCGGTGACCACTTGTATAGGGTGTGCTTGGAAATACCTTCGAAGCCTTCTAGCCGTTTGGACTAGGGCTAAGGCAAGCTTCTCCAGAGGAGGATACTTGATTTCTGCCAATTTTAGAGTTTTGCTGAAAAAATAAAAGGGTACCTGAACTTTGTCTCGTTCAATGGTTAAGACCGCGCTTATTGCTTCCTCAGCAACCGAGAGGTAGACAGAGATCAGCTCACCTGTTTCCGGGGCTGCAATGTCAAGAAGTGAAGCCTGGTGCAGCTTCATCTGGTTGAAAGCTTGTTCTGCTTCTTCAGTCCATTTGAAATCCTTTTTGTCAGAACACCCTTTAAGCGTTTTAAAGAAAGGCAAAGATTTTTCAGCCAGTTTTGAGGTAAAACGCTTCAGGGCCACGAGTTTTCCATTCAGACTCTCAACTTCTTTTTTGCTTTGTGGAGGCCTGGTTTCAAGAACAGCTTTCACCTTATTTGGATTGGCTTTTATACTTTGTTTTCCCACAATGTGTCCCAGAAACTTACCTTCTTCAAACCCAAATGAACATTTCTCGGGGTTGAGTTTCATGTTGACCTTCCTTAGGTTCTTGAAGGTTTCTTAGATGTCATCCAATATTTGGTATTCCGTTTTGCTTTTGATTACCAGATCATCGACGTATGCTTCCATGTTTCTACCAATTTGACTAGCAAAAGCCTTGTCAACTAGGCGTTGGTAGGTTACACCCGCGTTTTTTAGGCCAAAAGGCATCTTTTGGTAACAAAAGATACCTTTCTCCGTGTTAAAGGCAGTTTTCTCTTCATCTTCTTCTTTTATGAGAATTTGATGGTAACCCTTGTAAGCATCAAGAAAACACTTGAAATGGTAACCAGTGAGGGAATAAACCTTAAGATCGATTTCTGGCAGTGGATAAAAATCTCTAGGACAAGCCTTGTTTAAGTCCTTAAAGTCGATGCACATTCTCCAAGAATTATTGGGCTTTCGGACCATGACTGGGTTTGCAACCCAGGATTGATACTTGACTTCTTAGAGAATTCCTGCTGAGACAAGCTAATCAACCTCTTGGCAGGCTACCAAGCTTCTTTCTGGTGCTAGGCTTCGTTTCTTCTGGACAACAGGCTTGACTTCGGGTGGTATTCTCAGCTCATGTTCAGCAATGCTTCGAGGGATACCCATCATGTCTTCCTGTAACAACCCGCACAATTGTGCGTAGTTACCACTCGCTATATTCGTTACGCCTAGCACCAGAGATTCGAATCATAATGTAACTATATCAAATACATCTCCACTTCGTAGTATTTTCGCATATTATGCATACTTTATCGCTATAACACATCACATCGCATGTACTAACACTCACGATTGTCACACACTGGCTTTTGCGGAAGCGTGAGTTTATTTGGTGTGACTTCTTAATACCATAGCAACAATCATAAAAATGCTATATGAAAATAAAACACATGATAGTCATCCATTCATTAAGTTTTAAAAGTTACCACAACATCATTGTTTTAAAAGTCGACACATAAAACAACATACAACCATGACAGAATTAAAACATGTTCACATGACACCACAAAAGACTTGACTAAAAACATGGTTTAAGACTTGTAACCCGTCCAGGAAAGGGTCACACCTCCTAAACCTGGACGACATCATTATTCTCTACGCAGCTTGACACGATTGCACACTTCGCCAGATCCACTAATTTCCTGAAATACATGTAGTTTGATAAATCAACAAAAGTTGTGCGAGTTCATGTAAAAGTGAGTATGTATAAACCATTCTTGTATGAATAAAAGTCCCTGGTAAGTAGAAATAAGGAAAAAAACGATCACCAATGGGTTGTAAAGCCACCGGTATGTGTGAAAGGGTGCAGGAAAACTCAAACCTAGCAAATTTGTTACCGGGCTTCGGCTGTAAGACACAGTCACCTCTATGGGCCGCCCCGGCCTCACGGGTGTGGGCTCGCTACACCCAAATAGATCTATCACTCTTGTGTCCCTCGGTCCTAACAACGAGGATTAATGGCCTTAAGTGTTGTACCCACCCCTTACATGATCTAGTAGTGAACCCTCCTTACGCTAACTATACCATGTAAATAAATGTTTGTACTAATTGCCGCATGTATTTCACCCCCGAAGTATAAAACTAAAAACAGTAAAGAGAAAAAGGGGGAACATGAACTCACAGAAGTGCGTATCCTGTAACGTCAACCTCAAACTCGATCTGCTGCGCGACGACCTACACGTACTAATGTCTATTAGACGAACGGGCCGTGCCTTGGCTTAGGGTTTAGTGTTTTGAGTTGCGTTACTTTGATATTATACTTGTTAAAATAATAATTATTTTAACTTTTGTTTTTAGGAAAAATAGTTAGGCAACTATTTCGTATCCACACTTCTCACGTATTTATATGTGTATTTCCTTCCCAAGGATGGGGGTATTTATACATGCACATTTGTAATTCCGAAAAATATATTTTAAGTCCCACTTAGAAAAATATTTTAAATTATTTATTTAAAACATCTTAATTCAAAATATATCTATTTTTTTTCCAAAAATACTATATTTTACTTCGCGAGAGTTTTGGTATTATTTTGGAGTCGTAATTTCATGGTATACATAAGTTATATTATTTTATTCTAAAAATAATATAACTAGTTCACAAAATAAACAAACAATCACACAAGCGTTTTAGTATAAAATATATATTCTACATATATATTTATCAAATTTTATTTATGAAAATCAACCTCCGGCACTTAGTATTTTTGTAATAAAAATCATGGCGAAGTTTATTTTGAAAATAAAGTTAGAAGTATATTTGTAAACACTTACTAGAAAAATATTTTCTAAGTGTTGAAATTTTAGAAAAATTTCGCCAGAGTTTCCTTTGTAAATGGAGGCGTCCATGCTTACTAGCATATCATTTTCTTTTCAAAAATTCATTCAAACAATTCTCAATCAACAACATGGAATCTTTATTTACCAAACTAGTAAAAAACAAGCATAAACTATAAACTTATGAACTTGGAAATTTATAAAAGCGTGTAGTAACTTACTAGCACACTTAGTAAGTCTTGTTACCTTCCAAAATGCGATTAGTTCTTTAAAGACTTTATTTTTCAAGAGTTTAAATGTTCACAACTTCTAGTCATATTTTCTAAAAATATTTCTTTGTGGAATTTTCTTATTACACAAGTGTTTCTACACTTGTTTATCCACTAAAAATGTGTTAAGTTTATGTAAGATCCAAGTTTTATCAAAACTCATACTTTTCACTTGGTTCTTTCGAAAAACCACTCATGGATCTTTAGATCTACAAGATTATAACTCATTTTAATCTTTATTTTTCAAGAAAACACCCATTTATTCAAGTTCATAGTTTATGTGTGGATGATTCCATCATCCACAACATTCTTACTTTTTCCATCTTGCTAGTTCATGTTTTTAATCATGATCTAGCAAGACCATATGATGATCCATATCATTTCTACTAACAAATAATAACCAACAAACATAACAACACAAGAATAACATGATTTCTTCATCATTTTAACACTACTTCATCACAAAGTTAGTAAATGTCAAGACTTTGTTTATGGTTCTTTAGAGTTCTTATCTTTTTGATCTTTAAACATCATTAACCACTTAAACAACATGTAAAATGCAAGGATCTAAGTGCTTACCACTAGCACAAGGCTAGGGGAGTTCAAGAGTGTAAAAGTGGTGGATAAAAGAAGATGAAAGAGGTCCTTGAGCTTCCGAACACACCAAGCTTGCTTGTATGATCACTAACACCTTTGGATGTATGTAGATTGCTTGGAAGAAACTTGAAGGTGGTGATGGTGGGTGTGGTGGTTCTCGGCCGAACACACAAGGAGAGGAGAGAGCAAGTGTTGTTTGATGTTGATGGTGAATGATGAAAATGATGGACCTAAAGGTTTACTTATAATCCCCTTAATCCTTATTAACCATTGTATAACATGTTTTATTATCCACCAACATGATCTAATATAATAATCAAGAAAATCAATGGGTGGGTCACCCATGGTGACCGTCCCAAGGGGGGGGGGGGTATAGGGTTGGGTTTCAATGGATGGTTACTAATTTAGTTAGATTTCAAATGATGTAGTTAGTTTCTTATGTGTGTTATTAAATATATAGTGTGTTAGGGTGTTCGGGGACCCTAACTAGCTTAGAAAAATAAAAACAATGTGTTTGACAATATTTTTGTGTTCCGGGTAAAGTCCGGTTGTTCGGTTGGGTGTTGTCCGTTAAAGTGCTTAATTAATCCATAAGATGTCTTTTATAATACTTTTAGTGACACATTTAATTCCCAACACTTTGGAAAGTATCTAGGACTATTTTGCCAAGTTTTTGCACTTTACTAGCATAGTTAAATGCTGAATTTTGTTATTAAGTGCAAAATTCTGCATTTAAAGTGTGTTTTAGGCACTTCCCGGCACTATAACTATCACCTAGTGACGCAGTTTTATGGTCCTCAATTCCCTACACTCCCTACTAGTGTAGTACTCTATCTCTGGCTCATACTGGCCTAAAAACATTGTCTGTCTAGGTGCTGGCATTATCAGCATGTTTTCTGGGGTTATCCGTTTAGTGTGCTAACTTTGCTTTGTGCATCAAGTTTGTCACTTAAGTTTGTGTATAATAAATGAAGTGACAGTATGAAAGGTGATGCATATGTATGTATGTATCAGAAAATAGAAACCAGTTTAGTCACAGTTGTAATCAAGCACAGTCATTAAGCACAAATTAAGAATTAATTAATTGTACGGATACCTGTAAATGTGAGGGTTGTCACAATGATGACGTTGAGTGAGGACCTATTCTACCCTCCTCGATAGCCGTGATGTGTCGCAACGCAACGCATATTTGAAACACGCAACTCGCTTATCGCAACGCAGACTTTGAAATGTGGATATTTATACGACCCTATATGACTAATTATAATAAATATATGAATGTGGGTATGGAAATATGTGACCAAACTATCGCAACGCTTAACGAAAGGAACGGAACATCGAAACGCAAATCGCCGGAGACCACCAATCGAGTGACCATTCGATCGAGTGGCCATCCGATCAGATTTCCATCTGATCCGTGGCACTCCATCACTTCCCCTCCTCTCCACCTATAAATAGCACTTGTCACATCACTTGAACAGTGATGTGACAGCTCTCACTCGACCAGCACGCTTTGGGGCTATTTTCCCTCAATTTCTCGTGATTCTTGTAAGTTTTCAACCCAAATCTTGTACTTCTATGATCTACATGCACTCCTTCATCTTTTTCACCTTTGAATCTCAACTTTTAACCGTGAAATCCATGAATTTGAGGTGTTCTAGGGTGATGCCATCATGGAGTTCTTATAAACTTCAAGGTTTGGCTTCATTCCACCAAGAACAACTTAGATCTAAGGATTTCCACATTAATAAACAATATTTTCGCATAAATATACACATATTCATGGTTAAGACGATTGAGAGATGGTTTTCTAACTTTCTTTCAACTCTTTTACACTCAATGCACTCAAGACCGATAGAATCGGAGCTCGTTCCGACCTTCTACTCTTTCTTAGTGATGTGTTGGTCCAAGATCTGAATTCTATCCAAGAAACAACTGATTTCGGGTTAAACATGAACGACCGTCCCGAACCGTGAGCTGAATCGGACTAGGGTGGTTCCTGTTCGATCGGACCACTTGGGTCGAGATGGGGTTTCCGTTGTTTAGCACGTTATCACACCGTCTCGATCAAAACTGCAAAACCCTCAAAAGAAATCAAGTATCAAGACGATCAGGTCGCTGGGACGGATTGACGTCAGATCGGATTGCCATCCGATCGGACAGCCTTCCGATCGGCTTGCACTTGGTTTCACTCTTAAACATTTTTCCAAGTTTCAAAGGACTGGACGATTGAACGGATTGCCGTCCGATCGGATTACCATCCGATTGAACGATCATCCGATCGTGTGACGTTTGGGACTTTGGCACTTGATCAATTTCAAAGGACAGTAGTTCCAACAGATTGCTATCCGATCGGATTGTCATCCGATCAAGTGACAATCCTGTTGTGAACTTGTTCCCACTAAGTGTCCTGCCAATCGGATCGCTATCCGATCGGACTGTCGTCCGATCGATCGACCTGAAGGGTAGAGATACTTCTCTATTTTCAAAATGCTACAACGAAAACTTCAAAGCCATAATACAAAAGCACATCCTTGCCAAACGAATGCCAATCCGACCGAGTGGCCATCCGATCGGATTGCCGTTTGACACTTAGTCACCCTTCACCATTTTACACACCACTCTTCGCTTATGCTATTGTTATTGTCCAGGCTGAATACTTTAGCGCTCCCTTCAATCCATTTCCATCGCTGTGAGTATACTCGAATCCCTTTTTATCGCGTTTTGGGTGTAACATACGTTTCATCAAATCAATCTAATCAAATGCTTAAACTATTTAGCACTTGCGAATGACTGAATTACATATTTACACGTGATGCTAGTTACATATGTGCTAGGACTTTTACTCGCGAGGTCCCACCTTAACTAGTATAGTACTATAGCACCCGACGGGGTCTAGTTAGGATGTATAGCAATCGCAATCGCAGCTCGAGTGACTTAGCTGGTAGTATCTGTCTTGTATGTATGTTTGGTGTATCTCGTTTATGTATGTGGTAATTCGCAGCGCTCTTTTTATCTATTTTCGCTATTAAAAAAACTTGTATACTCGCCAATACTTTTGTATTGACGTTGTTTTAACGTATGTTGCAGGTTTAGATCGCAGTCTACATCAAATCAAGCTAGGAAGTCTAGAAACTCACCTAAAATCTAGGTTGTCGGATTTTTATTGTTCGAGAGAACAGAAAATCTGTGATAACTTATGTAATTGTATTGTTTGCTAGTATGGGATAACAAATGTAATAAATATTGTCGCTATTAGTTGTTATGGATTCTCTTGAGCAATCTGATTCGCCTAGTGTCGCGCCCTGGTGATTCCGCCATCGGTTGGGGTGTGACAGATTGGTATCAGAGCCATAACTATAGGGAATTAGGCCAGACTTGACCTAGTCCGGGTTGAAGTCTTAGAAACGACCTAGTCTGTAGTCTAAGTACCAACGGGCCGACTCGTACGAACCCAGTAGGATTTGTACGGGCCTACTTGATACTCTCATTCGAATCCGCTAAAAACTACAACTTCGCGTGAACCCCGCATACTACAACTTCACACGAAGAGCCTTTCCTAAGGCTGGAATATTACTTAGCCTTTCCTAAGGCCAACATAATACACACCTTTTCGAAAATATTCGCATAACACAACCGAGTGGTCCAGTCGAGATCAGGCGTGAAAGCCAAGAACTCTCGATAAGATCGCTCACTCAGCGCATTTTTCTAGCACGAGAACTTTTCGTCGAGCTAGGAGTGATATCCATATCTCAACGAAAGTCTCCATTTCAAAATCTAGTGGAACTCCCGAATTTATTCGAAAGAGCACAACCACAGCTAGGAGCGAAGTTATTAAGTCAGGGGTGAAACCCGTACCTTAACGAACTGTTCCACTCTATATAAAATGGTTTTCAAAAGCTCTCACCAAGGACTCGACTATAACGATAACTCGAGCCACGCTGTAACAACCCGCACTTTCGTGCGTTGTTACTACTCGATATACTCGTTACACCTAGCACCAGAGATTCGGATCATAATGTAACTATATCGCATACATCACTATTCGAAGAATAATCGCATATTTTCGCAATGCATTGTAGCTACATCACATCACAAACACTAACACTCACGATGACATTGAGTGAGGACCTATTCTACCCTCCTCGGTGGCCGTGATGTGTCGAAACGCAGACAATTAACGCTAACAAAGACTCTCGGGTGAGTGCTACAGCTCTAGTCGTCGTGACGATGATGACAATACGAGTGAGTGGTACCCCGTCAGTCATTGTGGCACAACACACAGTAACGTTCACGATAACATCAAGAAAGGACCTATACTACCCTCCTTGATGGCCGTGAAACGTCTCTAGTAATCGCACACTCGAACGGAACCCGATTGTTATATCGAAACTTTGAAATATGGATACGTAAATACGACCCCTAGTGATATATATACATATATAATAATGATATAAACTAACTATAGAAAGCACGTACTCCAGAAACTATCGCAACGCTCGAAAACGGAAGAAATCCCCTGCGCCGGAGTGGCCATCCGAATGGACAGCCTCATCTGAACGGACGGGCCATCCGAACGGATGGGCCATCCGACCCAGTAACCCTCCAGCTCCACTTTTTGCCTATAAATAGCATGTCACATCACTGTTTAAGTGATGTGACAGCTCTCACTCAACCAAACATGTTCTAGGACCCTTTTCTCTCGATTCCGGTAAGATTTCAACCTAGAACTTGTACTTCTACGATCTACACTCAATTCTACATCACTCTGTCTTTCAAAACTCAATTTCTAACCGTGAAATCTATGGATTTGAGGTGTTTTAAGGTGATGTCACCAAGAGTTCATATGAACTTCAAGTTGTGACCTCATCCCACCATAAACGACTCAGATCTGGGTGATTTCCACATGTTTTGGAGAACAAACCTCACCTAAATCTAAGTATTTAACCAAGGAACTGTGCGATTTCGAGTTAAACATGAGAAGAACGTCAAGAACGGCCAAATCTGATGGAACGGGGTGATTCCCGGCCGTTAGGACGTGTCAGAACTGATGGAATTTCATTTGTTAATATGAAATCATACATCCCAGTGAAACCCCGAGTGAATCCTTCTAAAAACCATCAAAAACAGTCGATCAGGATGTTGGAACAGACGTATGACGACCAACCGGACAGGTCATCCGATCGGACCACATACCATCCGATCGGATAACATGTCATCCGATCGGATAACATGCCATCCGATCGGATAACGTGTCATCCGATCCGGACCACATACCATCTGATCTGCATCTGTGCCATCCGATTCGAACTATGTCATCCGATTCACTGAACTGTTACCTGATCGGATGGGCTATCCGAACGGATGGGGTTACTTATCTATCTTCCGACTCAATCAACAGTCATCCGACCGGATGAGGGTCATCCGACCGGATGAGGGTCATCCGACCGGATGAGGGTCATCTGACCGGATGAGCACCATCCGACTGGATAACTGTCACTTTGATACTATACCCACTTAACCGTGCATCGTTTACTATATCATTCGATGATTAACGCAGACGTACTAGCAACCGATCCCATCAAGTTGTATTCTCGCCAAATACGCACTGTGAGTATACTTGAACCCTTTTTAATCGCATTTTGGGTGTAACATACGTTTCTAGCAAATCGAGCTTATCAAACGAATTATTCAATCAATCGAATTATCACTTGCGAATAACTGTTATGCATAGATATACGTGATGCTAGTTGCATATGTGCTAGGGCTTATACTCGTGACGTCCCACCACGACTAGTATAGTACTATTGCGCCCGACGGGGTCTAGTTTGCCATCGCATATTCGAGCATCGAGGACTTAGTTGGTAGTATCAGCTTTGTGAGTATATATGTCGTGTGTTACGTTTATGCATATGGAAATTCGCTACACTTTTTATCTATTACGCTATACATATCAAACCTGTATACTCGCCAATACTTTTGTGTTGACAAATATTTTAACGTATGTTGCAGGTTAGATCACAGGCTATTTCAAATCAAGCTAGGAAGTCTAGAAACTCAACTAAAATCTAGGTTGTCGGATTTGTATTGTTCGAGAGGACAAGAAATCTGTGATAACTTATGTGATTGTATTATTTGTTAGTATGGGATAACGAATGTATTAAATATTATCGCAACATAGTTGTTATGAATTCTCTTGAGCAATCTGATTCGCCTAGTGCCGCGCCCCGATGATTCCGCCATCGGTTGGGGTGTGACACACTCGATGACTAGGAAGACGAATGCCATGAGCTGCATCCCAGTGGAAGCATAAGTCTTCTAGGGCAACGCGCATGCACGAACTTGTTGAGTATAGTTGGGTTACCTTGGGTAGTCGACGCCCAAACACCCGAGGCACCCTATGAAATTTTTCTAGCATATAACTTGCCGAATTACGCTTTGCTGAACTTATTTACGCTTATGTGGCTACGATTTAAAACTTCACGCTTTATCGACTTTCTGATTTATCGATTTTCGCTCCCTGCTTTATAAACGCACACCTCGCACAGCCATCGCAACCTAAAACAAAACCGAATGATCGCAACAAAACTAATGTCTAATTTCTCGCTCTCGCTTTCCCCCCTCCAACGCGTCCTCGCGCGTTCTACACCAATATGTATGTGTGTAAGTATAAACTACAACTAACTATATGTATAAAACAAATCAATTGTGTGAGAACTTAGGAATCTCGTGTATCCTGTGTGGCT